>APFE031659200.1:77745-89574 GCA_000404065.3 Pinus taeda
TCTCTCTCTCTCTCTCTCTCTCTCTCTCTCTCTCTCATATGATCTATGGAATTATTCTCTCTCTCTCTCTCTCTCTCTCTCTCTCTCACACACACACACACACATATATGATCTATGTATCTATGTAATTATTCTCTCTCTCTCTCTCTCTCTCTCTCTCTCTCTCTCTCTCTCTCTTACATATATGATCTATGTATCTATGGAATTATTTCTCCAATATATGGATTTATGAGACACTATAATCAAGTTGAAATCTATGTTTGCATAAATAATGGTCATTTGAAGACTTTTAAAAGGATTGATGTAGTCTTTAATAATTGAACTGTTATAGAAGGAGGACATCATTCATTAGAGCTAACCAGATTGATTCGTTTGGAATGAGATAGTCTAATATTATTGTGGCTACTAAAGCATGATCCAAACCAGAGGAAAATTGAGTTGGAGAATTGAAAACTTAATCATTTATTGATGCTTGCAGATCTCCCCTCTCTCTTTATTTATATAAGTTCTAAACAAAATGCATTGCAAAGAGGATGACCTAGTTAATTTGAAAGCAAGAAGTCGATAGGATCCATGCTTCTCAAGAGGATACCCTATTATGGCTAGCACTAATGTGAATCAATGGAAGTCCATCCAAAGTTATAGAAGGATTGGCCTTCAAAATGTCGCACTTAAGCATTTCCTTAGTGATCCTTCACTAGGTTTCAGAAGAAAATTTTTGAGAGTTAACAAGTCGTAAGCATCAAGGTTTGATCCTAGTTGAATTCAGCGAATTCACTATGGCCATAAACATTTGGGTTCATACTAGAAATAAGTTCAATAAGAATTTGTTGAGTATGAATTCATGTAATCGATTGTTGCTTCATAAGAATGATTTACATAGAAGAAATTAACACAAGCCATGCATAACAATAAGTGACCCCTTGCACAATTTAAAAGTTACAGAGTTAAATAAAAATATTTTATAAAACTCATGCTAGGGATTTTGTTAAGTATGAGTACATATAGTTGATCATTTCTTCATGATAGTGATTTTCAAAGAAACAATTGGTACAATCCATGATTCACAATAAATGACCTTCTACATTGGTGTGTAAAGTTGAATGTTGAAGCTATGTTGCCATGGAATGTGATATTGTTTGAAGTCTTTACTATTACAAAAAGGGCCATATTCTCTTAGAACAAATATCAAAGGTCATTGATCCCATATTTTGTTGTCTAAGACATTAAAAGACTGAAAGTCTTGTGTTTTGTTGAAAACCCTAGCAAGGGTCTGACCCTAGGGTTTTAGGACAAAACCATAGGACAAATGTGGATATTTAGAACATATATGATGACGTTAGAAAAGGATGAACTAGGGGTTGAGGACAAAACCTTGGACTCTTGGATACAAGGATAAATGTATAGGGTTTGTACAATCTAGACCAATCTTGAGGAATTATCAAATTGCACACCCTCGCAAGTCAAAAGAGTTGGAAATGAAAGTCTGGGGTTTATGAATTAATTGCTTCCACTTAAAAGGGAAAATCTAGCTTCTAGAAAATCTAATATGTTGATGATGAGTATGATTTGCAGGTTGAATTAAAGAAGGTTGAAGATTAAGAGGGAGTTGTCATGTTCTCAAAAGATAAGTATCTTGAATTTGTTTTATTTTCTTATATATCGTTATTGATGATGTAGTCAACAATGATGATGAGGACTTATTGATAATTAGAGAAATTTTGAGGTATAAAGTGGGCCTCCTAAGCAATGTTATAAAGTAATAGTGGAAATAATAAAATAAGGTTAGATTACATCATTAAATTTTAGAGCGAAAAAAGGAAAAACTACTTTTTCAACTCATATTTTCAACTTATGTCCCTATGGTTTTACTAAAATTTCAAGTGGGAGCACTCATTGGATGTGTAATTTCATTTCTCATCCAAGGAGTACCCATGTTGCATACTTTTGATGGACCCTGCTACATGAAAAATGAGAAATACGAATAAAAAAAAAACCATGATTTCCTTGTTATTACTTTTTTACTCAAAAATGGTGAATCATCCCCCATGGTTGACATCATATTGAATCCTATTGGTTCTTATAAAGTTTATTTTGGTTGTAAATTTTTGTTTTGAGGCCCATTTTAGACCTCAAAATTTCTCTAATGGATATGGACTCCATGATGATATGGATCTATTGATTATATGGATTTCTTGATTCTATGGATGATGTGGATTTATTAATATGTATTTCTTGATGATGTGGACTTATTGATGAGTACATTGACTTATTGGTGATATGGTCCCCTTGATGATAAAATCCTTAATGATGTGGAATTGGAATCCTTTCCGATAATGTGAATGAGGCTGACTGGATCCATGAAGACTGAGATTAAAAGGGCGTTCACATATGCTCAAGATACAAGTATTTTCTCGATTATTTTTTATATTGTTCTTTTAATTATTATTAGTCTCTTGTATTTGTTGGATGAGTTTGTTCTTCCATTTCCTCCTAGTAAAGATTGTAGGTACATAATGAAGATTTTCAAGGTTGTGGCAACAGATGAACAAGAATGGAAGGAGAGAGACAAGAATACTTGTGATTGGATGAGCCTTTGGACCTAGAGGGAGAAATCAAGATCAAACATATTCAATCATGTTTATCCAAATATGCTGAAGAAGAGCCTGTAACTTTTCTTTTACATATTTTTGACAAGGACTGAGGTTCTCTTTGTCCACTATAAGAGGGATTTGATTGAAATATTGAAAGTATGGCATGAGCCCGGTGAAATTATGAGGTTGTGGCATAATGAACTGTGAGTCCATAGATGCTTTCTTAATGAAAATTTGAAGGATTTGCGAGACTATGTTTTTGACTTGGTCAATTCTCTGATTGGCTCGTTGAACCACCTGATACATGAAATTGTTGACGCCTTCTAGAATTGATGAATTTTGGATTTTGTATTCGTTTGAATGACATGGTTGATCCTATTACATGTTGCATGATTAAAGCTGGAAATGTAGCTGATTTGTGAAGTTGGTTGTTGATGTTTTCTTCTATAAGAAGCCACTTATTGTTGTTGGATTTGAATGTGGTTGTTGATATTTTCTTATGTGAGAAGCCTTTTATTGTCTAATGGATTCGACTATGGCACCCTTTTCTATTTATGAGCTGGTTGTTGATGATTATGTGATTGGGCTAAGAGTGTTACACATCAGCGTGATGCTTTAGCCTATGATTTGCCATGATTTCTTGAATGAGCAAGAAATAGATATTTGTCACTCTCAGTATAACCGAGGTAGATTATATTGTAGCTAGTTTGGCTAGCTATAAGGCATTGTGGCTGCAAAAGCTCCTTGTAGAGCTATTTGATCATGTGCCATATTCGATCTTCAAATCAGGATCAAATTTTCAGAGAATCGAGTATTCCATGAAAAGTCAAGATACATCGAGA
Organism: Pinus taeda; assembly: GCA_000404065.3. Lineage (NCBI taxonomy): Eukaryota > Viridiplantae > Streptophyta > Pinopsida > Pinales > Pinaceae > Pinus > Pinus taeda. Next base: position 81,182 of record APFE031659200.1, read on the forward strand.
TCATGTGCCACTACATCAATGAAATGGTATAAAGAGGAGTAGTGAGGCTCCAACACATCTCGACAGATGAGAAGGTTGCATACATTCTCACCAAGCCTTTGTCAAAAGTGAAGTTATTATTCTTAGAAAAAATGGGTGGGTAGGAGAATTTATCCCTCCTTGTGGGGGAACATTTTTTATTACGAACACTAAGCATATGCTCTTCCCCTAGTCTTTCGACTAGCCATGGACATGGTGAGGGGGGAATGAGCAGAAATTATCATGGGCATGTGGGTACTACTTGAAGCCATGGAATTTGCTGAGTACATGACCCATTATGCATCCTACCCACAAGTCACCTTTGCATCTTTATTGACCAAGGGCCATATTAAGATGGTTAAGCTTGTTGGGATCGCCACCCACGTGGGAAATGGGTGTGGAGGCGTAGGTGCATGTGATATTTACCAAAGTTGGATTTGACTACCATTGAATTGGTTAAGATAAATTGATCACCCTAAGTATTGGATGTAGGTGTTCTACCACTTGATTGTTGAGGATCAATCAGTGGACATAGGGTGTGTGTGATTTTTACCAAGGTCATTTATGACTGCCATGGACTTGGTTGTGGTAAATCAATCTGCCCTATTATCATTGTGTATCATTCATCCGAGATGAGATGAGATGAGATGAGATGATGATGCAACTATCATATTTCCTTATGTTAAGACATGTACATCTAAAATGAGATCTATTATATACTATTTTAGGTCATGGAGCTTGACCTAGAGACCATAGGGTGTGTGTGATCTCTACCAAGGTCATATATGACTACCGTGGACTTCGTTGTGATAAATTGATCTCCCCTATCATCGATTTTGAATCATTCCTCTTTTATGGATCGAAATGTCATTGTTCAATCAAGATGAGATCTATGATACAACCAAAATAATATCTCTCTAGCTGAGAGGGAATGTTGATATTGGATTATGATGCTATATACTCTCCTTATGATGTGTTAGTCTCTGTCAATCCTGCTAGTCACCAATGATCAAATTTACTCTTTCAAAGTTTTGATAAGGTCCTAAGTCAAATTTTTATACTTTCAATAGGCTTTCAAATAAAAAAGTTGGTCACTGGTTAGTATGTATGGGTATGTTACTACTCCCTATTTTTCATGGTCAATCATTATGGGAGTAGTAATTCAGGGGAAAAATGTGTTCAAGGAGATTTCAGCTTTTTTTAACATCTTCATTCATACTCCATATACCTCCCTCAATATTCCCTCATAAATCCCTGCATTCCATATAAAACCCCTTTTTCCTTGAGAAGATCCTTAAATCCTAAGTCAAACCCATTTTTCCCCTAGAAAAAAACTCACTCTCAAACTCTAGCCGAAATCCATTATCTGCATTCCATTTAACTCTAGCCTTATCCCAAAGTCCATGCTTTGATAATATTCCAACTCTAGTCGAAATCCCATTTAATATTAACTCTAACCATATTCCATTTAACACTTAAAACCATTGCCAAAGTCCTTTTTAAAAGAAAGTTGGGACCTGTAGGCCATGTGTCGCAATATCACACGATCCCTCTATCGCATATCGCATAAATTTGATACAACTAGTCACCCATCTCCCCTTCCCTATTGTGATTTTGATATCACAGAACCCTTCCCCTTCTGCCGATTGTGATATTGCAATCGGGGACCGCATCAATCTTAAGTCCCTCCCCCGCAAGGTCCTTTTCCCATTTGCGATTGCGATGTGGTAAGACCCCTTTGGACACAATATTTTTATGTTGAAATTTGTTATAGATTTGGGTCCATGTCTATGGTTAACACTTCCCGCCGATGTGAGAAAGTCCCGGCGGATGCTATATTTTATACAATGTATTCTGATGTGTTGTTGGGTCCACCAATGGTTAAACCTCCCAAATCTCCCCACTCCCGATCGCCATCTACTTTCCATTGGATGAATCCCAGGCCTTTTCGCCCCACCCCAACATGTTTCCTTTTAGCGATGATTGGGGGGTATGAAAAGTGGTTTCCCTACCTCTACGTGTCCTCCCCTCATCATTTCACACCTCCCCTCATCGATATTGTATAGCACTCATACCCCCCTCTAAAAAAAATGCCAAACCCCTTCCTACTCCACGATGGCAATGTGCGATTTCCTTTGGACACGATAAGTTATATATCACGATTTTTAAATTTTCAGGTCAACCTTTTTTATAAAACAGGAAAAATTAGTGTAAAGGCCTCTCTCTGTATTGCAATTATGATACGAAACAGGCCTATCTCGGATATGATCGCGATAAGGATCAATGACCTAGATTTGATTGGCCCAGATTAGACAGTCCATTTCAATGAGTGCTTCCATTCTATGAGACAGCAAGACTATTTTTCAACATTTCTTCAGTAGCATGGTCATTAAAGAGACAACAAGAAAACATGGCCGAAACACAGTGGAACATTAATGGAATTTTCAGCAGGCAAACAACACATCATAATTGAAGATCCAGATGTTCTATTTTCCACCAATACAATGTCGTCTTATAAATTATTGTAACAATCCATGTGACTCCCATTTGTATTCGGACTTTGTTGTAATAGAAATCCCAATGAAGCCTCAAAGTTTTATTAATCAGATAGGAACAGGTCTCTAGAACAATGGATTAAATCAGGCCTAGGTGGAAATATTATGTAGAGAGATATTTCTCTATAAATAAGTAGATTTCTGATTTTGAGAGGGGTTGGATGTTTGTGAATCATAGCTTTGGAACTAGTGTACATTTTACAGTAATATAATAGACAGTTGCAGTTATTATTTTGGGATTCTTAAGGTCTATTTCTGTGATAACATTTTCTCTAATATTTCTTTTCCTACCATCTCTATACTTGTCTTGTGATCTTCTCATGAGATTTAAACAAAATTCATAGGTTATATGCTCTATTTTGTTAAGATTTTCATGCTTGTGTTCTTTCTTCTTAATGAATGAATTCATGGTTACATGCTCATTATGATATTCTATCTTTTCATCTCTACACCACCCCGACAACCTATTTATGTCACTGATCATGCCTACCTTGCCCCATTATATCTCTGCAATTGATCATTAGAAACCTTAGCCTAGATCCTTGATCTATGAGCTTCATCCAACAAACCATAAAATCAAATACCCTTGAGCTTAATATCTAGCCTAACATCAGAATCCCTCTACAATTATTTTATTTGGCTGAAACCTTCGAGAGAGCCCTCTCTGATTTGGTAGGGCTAGCTGCCAAGTCTAAAGATTGGTTTGAGGTTACCTCCTTGGCTTCCTTTCTCAGCCTTGGGACACTGAGTGCTAACATGATGAATGAAAATACCTCCTTGGCTAAGAGAGAGTGTTCAAAATTGTAGCCATGATCGACATTTTCATCATGTAAAGAAACTTGTGAAATTTATAATTTGAATTTTTCCCTCCAATACTTACAGGTTTGCCTCATGGTTTTTCAAGTCAGCTAGGCTCTAATAAGACACCCATTCAACCCCCTTTGGATTATATATAAAGGTGATGGTTCCTCCTCATTTGGGAACATCAAAATTGATGAAAAAGGAAATAGGGGTATGACCAATTTACCTTTTCTTTATAATATTCGATCCTGAGGCCTGTGGGTTATGACCCACAAAGCTTATCGGAAGCATTTCATAAGGCCTTATGCATTTAAATCAGACCATATAACATTTATCAGAGCCTTTATACTATCGGGAGCATTTAAACATGCCTTTTAACCTTAAAAACTCGCAACCATACAAATATCGGAAATACACAGAACAAGGGAAATATAAAGAAAAACCCCGCCAGAACCCTTGGGATGGATCTCAAATATTATAAGCTTCCTTTATAAATATCAGTGGGTCCACTCCTTCGCACCATTCCGCAGTGCTGCTCCAACCTCCGATCTCTGATTAGCGATCGCTCTGATCTCCGATCGCCCACTTATCGTTATCGGCGTATCAGTGTTCCACTACATCACTGCTACCATTTGACCTTGCCGATTAGTGATCAGCGATTAATTGCGATCGTCGATCCGAATCTCAATCTGACAATCCACATTTAATCGCATGATCGTGATCGCGCTGATTCAAAGGCCTATTCCAATCAGTTCAATGCACTGACCCGATATGCCTTCCAGACCCGATAAGGGTATAAGCCACCTTTTATAAGATTTCAAGTCCGGATTTCAAACCCAACTATGTTTTGCACTCATTTTTAGTGTAAACTGGGTTTTACACTTGCGGAACTTAAACTGTGTAATAAACTCCCCGACCCGATATTTCACCTTGCTCCTTAGTGACATCATCTAGACCGTTGATCCATGTGATCTAATGATTCATATGTATTGTTGCATCTCTTCCTCCTTTGCTCTGTTCTTAGTTGCTTTGGTGGATTTACGTTAAAACCCTATTTCTGCCATACTCTGTTAACACATGATAACTCCACATATAACAATATTTCATTAGATCGCCATCGATCCTAACATGATTGATGGTCGATCAACAAACTCACAATTGGTATTTAAGCCCTCAGTGCATATATACATAACATAATTGAAAAGGGACATAATACATACACACACGGGAACCCACAGAACACATATCTATTATACATATACAGACTTCCATTATAGCCTAAGGCATTTCAGCCTTAGGAACGAATTCTCCCCTTGGTTACATTTTGGTCACTCTCTTTTACACGGTTTCTATTCTACGCTCTATATATCCCTCTAATTGAACACGCAGGTTCACTATTTATAAGAATACATTGGATTGGATCACTGAAGGGATCCGATCAATCCTTTCCTTGAATCACTCAAATGAAGCCCTAAAGCTCACTATAGAATACATATGGCAGATTACATTAATTAAAGTCTTCTCAAGACTTTATTAGTCCCATTAATCTAGCTCTATTTAAACAGAATTGTTCCCTATTTTTCTCGATGGTCCACATCTCTCGTTCTTCACTTTGGATTCCTCCTTTGATTAAGGGGGGGTTAGATGCTCCTGCATCAAAAATTTTCTTGTCCATCTTTGATCCAACAAATTTTAGGAGATAAGGAGGCCAAAAATATGAGGGCTTTGGACATGGGTTGGTATATATCTTATTTTGGGTATTGGTTTGGTTATTATCTTAATGATTTTGTTTATGTATAGCTATCTCTCTCTCTCTCTCTCTCTCGCACACGTGCATGAGCATGCGCATAAGGAAGATCTTTTTGGGTTTTCCCCTAGCCTCAGGCCTAATTTTGTGTCTCTTGTCTCATGGTTTCGTTGGCTTTTCCTTGATTCATGCTTTATGAATGAATTTTCTTATTACTACTTCATGATGAAAAATTTTCATGTTAAATATGTTATTTGTATAAAAAAAATTGGTCTAAGCTTTGCCCTAGAAGAAAATTAACAATTGGAAATCTCGTCCTCCGATAATTGAACATTGAAATTTTCTCGTGCATCTCTGATCCAACAAATTTCAAGAGATAAGGAGACCGATAATATGAGGGCTCTAGACTTGGGTTGGTATATATCTTATTCTTGGGTATTGGTTTGGTCATTATCTTAATGATTTTTTTTATGTATTCTCTCTCTCTCTCTCTCTCTCTCTCTCTCTCTCTCTCTCTCTCATGCACGTGCGCATAAGGAAGATTTTTTTGTGTTTTCCCCTAGCCTCAGGCCTAATTTTGTGTCTCTTGTCTCATGGTTTCTTGGTTTTTCCTTGATTCATGCTTTATGAATGAATTTTCTTATTACTACTTCATGATGAAAAATGTTTATGTTAACTATGTTATTTGTAAAAAAAAAAATGGTCTAAGCTTTGCCCTAGAAGAAAATTAACAAGTGGAAATATCATCCTCTGATAATTGGATTAAAGTCCTATGATCATTCATCATGTCCATTTTTTTAGCTAGGCTAGAAATCATCTTATTGGAAGTTAATTGTAGTTGAAGAATATCATTATTCATTTTTTATAGTTGTGCTTCTAGTTTTCCTAGAATTTCCTCTCCAGTACACTGTGAGTTGGCCATGTTTTCCCCAAATTCGCTGCCTTTCTCTCAACATCATAACACCCTTGAGACCCCATGAAGGTATTTGCGACGCTAAGCTACTTTTATTACAAATAGATAAAAAAACATACCCTCAACCCATAAGCACAATCCATGCACAACCAAATAGGAAAAGGAGTGTGCAATGTGAAATTAAACTTTACTTTCCCATCCTACTGTCACAAATAGAAACTACCAAACATTAGAGAAGATAATTTTTGAATTTTGTCAAAAATTAATTAATGGAGCAATGAAATACATAAAATATTGTGGAAACACAAATATAGAGATGCACAAAACAAGAGAGACACAAATATATGTGGTTCACCCAATTTGGGCTACGTCCATGTAGAAACAACCAATCCTTCCTTTTATATTATCCAGTAAAATGAAGACATACAACCTACAAAAAATACATTGTAATTTCCTCTTCACTCTCACACAACCTCCTCTCTCTCTCTCTCTCTCTCTCTCTCTCTCTCTCTCTCTCTCTCTCATAATAATAATACTCAACCACATTACAATTCCCTCATATATATCAAGGGTTTCCTTCTAGGGAAAAAAACCCTAAATTAACATAACTTCTACTGTTAAATCATTTGCATAATGAACAACCCAGATTGACGACGAAATTACAATATTTTACAAGGCAAATTTTCATCTATTTTTAGCTTTAGGGGCACTACCCCTGAACCCCTGCCAAGGGGAGGCTCATTAAAAGTAGTCATTCCCCCCCACCTTGACAGCTATCATAATGGTGACATTTCAGCCCCGTTTAGGAACTGAGGTCCAATGCGGTTGAGACCTCCGAATCAAGAAGATAATTAGGCTCCACACCCAACAAATTTAAGGAGTGATATGAGCCCTCATATACATAAATGTCCATCTGATACCCTAAGATATCATAATAGGTCATGACGAGTGCACAATTTTGATTTCTCTTCCCATGATTATTTATTAATCCTTTAACACTACTTGAGCTCTAGTCTCCATATACAATTATTCAAGGAGGTGTTACATCCACCATTATTAACATATCCCTCCTAGAACCACACATTTCCCACGTTGATACAAACATGATTCTTCACTTGAAATTTTAGCCATGCCCTTATAAAATTAACATCTTTTTACTTCATGATGTGAGCTGACCTTAATTCACAATATAATTCACAACAATTTGGAAAAAAAAATCCTAGAGAGCTAGTGCTAACCTCCTGCACATGTAGTTATGATGAGTAGATATTGCTCAACTAGTTTAAACATTCTCATCTGATTGCACTAGCTACTCCACACCAACCCAAGGGAATTTTCAGGAGTGTTGTGTGAAGAAGAGGAGCTACTATGACCCTTAACACTTGGATACCACTAATCCTTTAGCTTTTCCACCCATGGCCAACACATGACATCACTTAATTAACTTAACACACTAATCCTCATCACTAATGAATGGGATATTATCCCTCTTTCCCACAAAGAATTTTTTCCTATGGCCAATTCAGTTCCCTTATTGGCCATTTTATCCACTTCGTGATTATTCTATCTTAACATATGAAACATAGAGTAGGTATTAATCTTTGTTAGGAGAGTTTTTCTTCTCTTGAGGATGCCACTAAATTTTACATCTTCTAGACATTTTCAAAAGTCTAGATGGTGATTAGGTTCCTAGAGTATCCTGTGATGATAAAACTATTGATATTATGGGCGTGGGCATGAATTAAACCTTGTAAAAGTATATATGCTTCAACGTGTTGTTTGTACCATTTTTCAAACCCCATGCATAGGATATTTCAACTTGTCCTTCAAGGAAAAAGACTGTGCCCCCCCACTAGGGGAATTTTGAGGTCTAAAATGGACTTCATAAGGAAAATAATAAAATAATAGTAAAAATAAGAAAATAAGAGTTATGAATCTTTAAAAGAAAAGAAAGAAAAATACATGTTTTATTGTATTTTTGACTTATCTCCTTGTAGGTTTACTCAAATTTCAAGTGTGTACACTTGTTGGACATGGAATTGTTGGAAATAATACTGAGAGGGGGGGTGAATTAGTATTATCAAATTCTTTTCAATATGCCTTCATTTATTTATTGATCATTAACTTGTATATAATAATGAGCATGAAACAAGAAAAACAGATAGTCACACCAAAGAACACCAGATATAAGGTGGAAACCCAATGTGGGTGAAAACCACTTGCTGTAATATGTCTCTATCTTCTTTCAATTAGAAACTTCTTTACAATGATTTTGTACTGCTGCAGTCCTTTACCAGTACACAGGCTGCAACTTGCAGAGAGCTACAACTCTCTCTCGTTTTCCAGTCTCTCCTGGAAG
>APFE031659205.1:0-11282 GCA_000404065.3 Pinus taeda
GGAAAATATAAGTGAAGAGTAGCTATCATGGAAAAAGTTTGAGAAGTATTTTATAAGAAAATACATGTCAGATAAATACTATGACAATAAAGGAAAGGATTTTTATGAGCTCAAAATGGGATAATTGTCAAATGAGGAGTACATCACCGAGTTTCTATAACTGTTGATATACATGTCTTATCTCAAGGATGAAAAGGCAAAGATTCAAATTTTTATAAGTGGGTTGCCTCCATAATTTCAAGGTCGAATTGAATTTGATGAACCACAAACACTAGAGGATGAAATTAGAAAGTTAAAACACTATTATGAGCAGACAAGGAATAGGCGCTAGTTCAAGAGCGATTGGAAGACGAAGAGTAGCATGAAGAATAAAGGAAAATGGCATAGTAGAAAAGGAAGGTTGTAAGCCTCAAGCAAGAGAGAAGGTGTGACCTTAGCTAATGAAGGTCGACCACAGCCAAAATTTAATACAACTAAAAAGGGTTGTGCAAATTGATATCTGGGAGAATAGAATAGAGGCGATGTCGGGGAATCATTGAAATCTTTGACATGTGAAAAAAAAATCATCGCAAAATATTTTGTGCACAACAAAGGGACATTGGGCCATAACTTTAAAATGTGTTGGAAGCTTGAATAGTAGGGGACGTAGCTCAAGTATTCCCAGGATCTACACAACACGAGATAACAAGCAGGCCTACCACTAGGCCTCCATAATCAAGATGGAAGGTAATATTTATGACAAAACCATTTCTAGTTTAATTGACTCGGGGTCTAACTACAGCTATGTTAACCCAAAAATCATAAATCAGTACCAATTGGCCAAGGAACCTCATGAAGAATCATGGTGTTTGGTCAATTTAGTGTCCTAAATTGCTTTACATAAATTATCAATCTGGGTATCGTAAATTGATGAAGTGTAGTGTACTATATGTGCTAGATGCCCCTTCCTACTTCAGTGTTTTTGAGTTTTATGTTGTTTTGGGGGTTTGATCTTTTAATTCCTAATGTTCTGGAATGTATTTAACAAAATCTTAAATCTACTGCTGCTAAGAATCTAAAGAAATGGAATGAGAGCTAATATTAAGATTGAAAATGAGATTGCAGCTATCTATGATGAACCAAAAATGGAACACTGAAAATAAGATTACAACTATTGTCTAATTTATTGCAAAATAAAAACTTAATGAACAACTGAAAGTGGAATTGCAACTAAATGAAAAACTATGATTGAAAATGAAATTGCAACTAATCTGTCGTAAAAACTAAATGAAGTGTCTTGTCACTCTGCTACACAATTTTGGGAGAACTACCTCCTTGTGGTAGCATTTTGAGGGATTCAATACTTCATTATTCTAAAACTAAAAATTAAATTACAACAAAATTAAATGAAAGACTAAGTCTGAAAGTGAAATTGCAACTAATCTATTATAACGACTAAATGAAGTGTTTTATAACTCTGCTACACAATTTTGGGAGAACTATCTCCTTGTGATAGCATTTTGAGGGACTCCATACTTCATTGTTCTAGATGAACCATCAACTGAAAGGGCTTTTGGAAACATTCACTTACAACATGAACTATTAAACTAACAACAAAATGGCATTGAACAGTAAATGAAAGAAACTAGACTAATGACTAGCAATTCTAAATTACTCTATGCTACTGACATCAACTTCAAACTACTGATAAGAAACTAGAAAGTAATGAACGAAAAGAACTATTCTGTGCTAATAAGAAGATGACACACGCTGCATTATGAACAAAGTTAGAAAATGGTTATAAACATCATGGAAAAAAACACAGTGGATTTACAGTTAACTATGAAAGACAAGACATAAATAAAATGTAACCTTGACCAATGCAGGGGCCCTTTGCAAAGGTCTCGGATTATAAGAACTTAATCAACACTCCAACAATGCTTCAAGTATCCATGAAACAGAGTCTTTATATTAAAACAAAGAATTAGTTCTTCAAACTACAGAGCGGAAATCTGAACTTAATACATAAGCAAAAACTGAACTTGTTCCGTGTTCTTCACACAGGTATTTATAGGGAAATTATACAATTGTTTTAAAGAGAGAATTAAGCTACAACAAAACACGTAGACAGGCAAGTATGCAGAATTATTGTCCTTGGTTGCTTGGAAACGTAAATCTTATGGTAATGGCTGTTGGATTCTGTTTGCGCAGGTGGCAGATGAAGTCCATAGCCTCAGGAAACTGCTTCGGATCCCATCACTAAGAAATTTGTACATAACAGAGTCTTGTTTGCCATAGGTTTGTATGTTTGACTTCCCTTTGACTAGAGTCTTCCTCATTGATCTAGGCCAGATGAATAGGATATGATCTATGCCCTGATGTTTTCCAAGCTACCCATGTAGTCCTTTTCCCCTCTTGACACGTGGAACCTGCAAGAGCATGGAAGTAGCTACAGAATGTGGCTATGTTACGTAGCTAAAAGACAAAAACTTATTCAAATAGCAAACATAAAAGTATAACCTGTAAATCACTGAAATATACTCCTTGAGGCAATGTATAATGGTTTTTTATGATAAGGATGCATTTTTCATGGAAAAACAAAGAAGGAAGGATGAGAAAAGTAGCTAAGGGAAAGGCGGTTTTGGAACTCAACATACCCCCACTACTAGACTATTGCATGTCCTCATGCAATCAAAATTGTGAACTCCATCCTCCTATTGCATTTGTTCTAAGACTTCAACCAAAACATCCCACCTCTTCTTTATTTTCTTTGCACCAACTGCCATCTTAGGCTTCCTCTTGAGAAATATGTACTTGAGGTTAATAAGTGCCCTGTTTAGCTTCTTATTCTTCCTTTTTAGTTTTTTGTTCTTCTTGTGCCATAAACCCAAGTGAAGCATAGTGTTATCATGGATAATCTTATCCAACTTGTTTTGTTCTTTTAAGGTTTCATTTTCTCTTTGGATATGCCTATTTAGAACTTCTAGCTCATAGATTTCATGTTTAAGTGAGCTAGTCAAAGTTTCTTGTGATGTGGCAAGCTGCTCAGGATTAGATGAAATCCTTGGGTCCACTGATGTACTCTTTTTCTCCAATGACTCTATATAGTCATAAATCTGTTGTTGCACCAGATCAATGCCTGGAGAGGCTCTTCTTGGGCTGCTTTCAAAGTTTTGTTGAGGAGAGATATGTGGGCTTTTCTCATATGGAATATTGTCATGGGACTGAGTTGGAGTTTCTTCCCCCAAATCTATGAACTGGGTCTCTTTTGATTTTTCTTTCTTCACTTTTCCCTTGAGTCTAGAACTTATTCTCAAACTTTGGGAGCCTATGATTTCTTTCTCTATAACCTGTTTCCTTTTTCCCTTCCCCTTCTCTCTATTGACCTAATCTCTGATTTTGATTAATCTTTCTGAAAGCATTTGTTCATCCTCCTTAGATGGTGAAGGTCTAGGAATATTCTTATGGATTTCCTCAACCCTTTCTTTCATTTTTCTTCTCTACTTTGTCTGCTTTATGATCTTTGTTAATGTTTCAGAGATAGGCTCTTCTTCATTGTTTTTATGTGTTGAAGTTTCAGGAGTCTTTTGAATGGTGATACTGGTCTTCCTTCTCCTACTTCTTCTTACAAGACTTCCCTTAGGTAATGTTGGAGCATCTTGGAAGAAGTTTTTGACCAAAAAGTCATCCCATGTGTCCACTACACTCTTTAAGTGATGTTCAACTAAAATTTTTACTATTCCATGATGATAAAGAGTGGTTTCTATTGCTTCAAATTTCTTTTGAACATTAGTGGCCATTCTTCTCAAACTATTCAACAGGAAAAATGGGAGATTGAGGGTTCCATCTTCAAGAAAATTCATTAACAGTCTTATGTGATATACATACATGGAACCAAACCTTCCCTCGCATGTAATAAACTTTTGCAAAATTAATAACATGCTACTCCATTTTCCCTTAGGTGCAGAGGTTGGAATCCCTTTCCTAAAAATTGAAGTGTCCATACCTGGATTTTCGAGAATGACCTTCCAGGTTTCATCATGAAATGCTTTGTTCTTGAACCACCTCTCTCCTAGCCTTGGTAGCTCGGTTGCTTTAGTAATAAAAGACTCGGTCACTGCGAATTTTATGTCACCTATTTCCACGTCTATCCCATCAAACGATCTGGCAAAAGATTTGGTGATTTCTTTATGGTAACTATTGAATTTTTCAATGAAACTCAACCAACCAGCCTTCTGCAACATCCCTTTCAACTGAGGATAACCTTCCATGTACTTCACCCCTATGGGTTCAGTTTTGACGATGAACCCCATCACCTTTGTTCTTTGCTATTCTTCAAAATTCCCTTCACTGTTTGAGAAATGGAGTGACTGTGTATATAGTAGTGGAACAACTGGTATATAGAAACAATAATAACTATGGATATGGGGACAGAATGACAGAATATATGGAAGTGAAACGATTATGAGTATGGGATAAAACGACTGTACATATAGGGTATACGGAAACAGAGTAGTTGTATGCATAAAATGTGTGGAAATAGAGTGTGCACAGTGTAGATGGAAACGGAGTGGCTGTATACGTAAACTGTTTGAAAACAGAGCGACTATTATACACATAGAATATGAAAACAGAGTGACTGTGTGCACAAGGTAACAGAGTGTTTGTATACACAAAATATATGAAAACAGAGTGATTATATGCACAAAAAGGCTGCAAAAGTATAAGAGAAGAAAACTTGGTGTAATAAATCAACAATCAAGGTTTTGAGGAGTCGTATTCAAATAGATTACGTCATGAATCTGACTGTTTAACAGGTGTGCTAGAGGAGTCTGGTTAAGTATGAGTCATTGAGTTTAAAACAGAGATTGTATCATTAGACCGTTAGGTATTAAAGACGGAAGGTGTGGTGGAATCATCATGGCAATCAAATCTCATCATGATAAATCAAGGAGTCATGTGATTATATGAGTTATACAAACTTATGTTTTTTATTGCTTTTTGAAATAAGTTTTTGTTTTTACCTTTAGAACCATACCTTCCACTTGTTAATCTCTTGTTGTTTGCTTCCACACGTGCTTAGATATGATTGGTCTTCAAGAGTTGTTCTCTCCTCAATTACCTACATATGAAATTTTATTATGAACTGGCTTTTTTATGCTTGGACTAATGATCAAATTGTTGCTACAGAATCAGATTGGCTGCAGAACAGGATTAGCTATGGAATGGGAACAGTTGCAAAATGTGGAAACAGCTGCAGAACGTAAAATAGAGAATAAATATGACTTTATGAATGAATGAAATGGAGATGGTTGTGTGAATGAAAATATGACAAGATGATAAATGAAAAATGGAGATGGAAGAAATGTTGGAGAGGAATTTGATATATTAATTTATTCAAAGACCAAGGAGGAGCATGAAGAGAATTTAGTTGTAGTGCTACAATTTCTAAGGAAACATGAACTTTATGTAGAGCTTAGAAAATGTGACTTATTCCAGTCATAAATCCATTATTTGCGTCACATTGTCTCAAAGGAGGGAGTATTTTTTTATTCAAAGAAGAATAGGGCCATCATGGAGTGGCCAACACCGAAGAATGTGGTTGAAATTAGGTTCTTTATGTGATTGGCAAGCTACTATAGGAGGCTCATTAAAAACTTCTCCAATATTGGCTATCCAATCACAACATTGCAAATGAAAGGAAAGAAGTTTGAATGGACGGTTGAATGTGTAGCAAGCTTTGATCCGTTGAAGCAATTTCTCACAAATGAACCAACACTAAGAATACCAAATCCAGGTAAGTATTTCGTGATGTGCACAAATGCCTACAAGAGGGATGTAAAATTACAGTTGTGTAAAGGGATGTAAAATTTAATGAATATAAAGTGATGCAATGCTCTCTTGAGTGGGAGCTTTAGATCCCACCAAAAGATGATATTTTAGCTCCAAAGGAGGAACCTCAAGAATTTTTGGAGAAACCATAAGTTAAGGAGTAGAGAGTGCAGACAGCCACTCAAGAAAAACCATCTAGAGTAGGCAGAAAAAGGACCAGGGAAGCTAAGAGACTTGTGCAGGATGTGAGGGAGAATGGGGGTGCTCCTTCAAATTAGTAGGAAGAGAAGGTCACTAGATTAGTACACTGGCTACATGGATCTAATGATTGAGCTTGTAGAGACTAAGCCATCCTCTTTCGAGGAAACAATAGAGTAACCTATGTTGTTTGATGCAATGGTGAAGGAATATGAATCCATTGTAAAGAACGGTGTTTGGAAAGTGGTCCCAAGACTAGTGGGTTCAAGATGGATCTTCAAGGTAAAGCATGCAGTAGATGAAAGCACAGAAAAATACAAGGCTAGATTTATGGCCAAGGGGTACTCTCAATTTGAAGGGATTGACTATGAGGAGACCTTTTCTCCTGTAGCAAGGTACTCATCCATTAGATCAATTCTTGCTCTGGTTGCACAGATGGGGTGGAAGATCCACCCAATGGATGTAAAAATAGTTTTCCTCAATGGAGTTATTGAGGAGGAGTTGTTTTCGAACAACCATAAGGATTCAAGACTTTTGATCAGGAGTCTAACCATAGGTCCTGTACTTATAAATTAACTCACCAAATAAAACTACAACTAGCTAAAATTCATACAATATTAAATATACATAAACTCCCAAATAATTCATTAAAGAAATAGAATACTTATAGGAGAACTCATGGCCTATGCATTGGCCTCTTATGACTTCTCACTCACTCACAAAATGCATACATCCATGCCTCATGGGCTCACCTCAATTTATACAAATGGATTAGAAGCCAAGGTAGGTTTTAGATCCCTAAACTAACTCCCAAAATATCTCTCATATCCATAAAATCTCTCATCCAATCCCTTATCCCTAGATAAGAGCTAATTAATCCATAATATTCTTAAACCTTCCACAATACTATCGAATCTTCTCCTATTTACAAGAATTGTCATTTTCTCCTAAAACTATAGGAGAATACAATAATTAAATAAATCCTAACTTTGTAAACTAAATCCTCTAGTAAACAATTGACCTAGGTTAGATGCACCCACAACAAACTCCCCAGGTAAAATAATTCATGGTCTACTGACCATATGTCTTCATAATTGATTATACATCCTCCTCGATCCCAAACTTTAGTCTATCGCTGAGCAATTATTTTGTCATATTGTTTCCATTCCGTTGTTGTCATTTTCTGTCTTCTAGGTTTCCAAACTTTATGTTGCAATTCTCCCTTCTCCTTGCTGATGTATGCTTGTTTGGTTGTCATCAACAAATTGTTGCCATCTTCTCTCCTTCCTGCAATATGTCTCTTTTGGGACACTTTCACCATCAATCTTCTGATCTCTTCAATTGCCATGTCCAACTTATCTTTTTGCTGGTAAAAATCACCCATTCTTTGTTGAAAATGGCTCTTGTCCTCCATGCATTCACTAGGATACCACTCATCTTATATCATTCTCTACCTCTTCTCCTGGAAGTCATCCTCATTACTACCACTTTGTTGCTACATTTTCTTCATTGAAACCTTGTCCTCGTCCTCTATGAAATTGTTGATGTTCATCATCATTTCATTTTCTTCACAATTGTTCTTTGGATTGTCCAACCAAACCTCTAAAAAAATCCATTTATGTGGCAACAACCCCCATATCTATGCCTTTGTAGACTTTCATAGGTTCCTCCAATGGTTCCTGAGCTTCCTTAATTTCCAACTTACTCTCGGTTTCTTGTGATTCTCTACTACATGCAAACACAAAATAAGTATTAGTTTCAAAATCATGAGACTTGGAGGTCTCTCTTATGAGTTCCTGCATCCCTTCCTTATGTAGCATACAATCCTTCAAGCTGCTCACTAACTCTTTCTCATCTCCTTCAATTTTCTTATTGGCGTCCATATCCATACATTCATCATCCTCATCACCAAGCAATGATCCTTGCTCTAGTTCACAAACATATATATTTGTCTAGAGTTTCTTTGCTTCTAAAACTTTCAGTTTGTGCTTCAGTCTTCTTTCCATCAACTGTTTAATTTTCCATTTAATTATTCGCTTTATTACCCATCTATGTCTCTATCTTTGTAACAGATCCTTCAACACATTAGGTCGTGCCTTTAATTCAATGATATCTTTCTCTTTATCACCAATTCCAATTGCTATGGCATCATCTGGCCTTTCTCTAGAATCTATATCTTCATTTTCTTCTCCTTTCGTGAACTTCACCTTTTTCATTGTAACCTACAATTGAATCACTTTACCAAGTTATCTCCTCTGAACTTGGCCAATGGTTCCTTTCACTTGAAACTTACTCCTGAGAACTTCTTGCTCATTTTTGTTGCAAACAACAACTGTGATAACTCTTCAAATTGTCCTTACAACACTTTGACCAGACTTTGGGTGTCGGACTCCCCCAATCATGTGCCCATTACAATCAATGACACTTTTCCCTTGACTCTAAATTTCCTTTTGACTCCAAACTTTTAATTTGACCTCAACTTTTAATGGACTTGGGTGTCGGGTACGACTGAAAATGCACCCGTTTACATCAATACTTTTGACTCCCAAATTTTCTTTTCACATGACACATTACATAAAAAATCTCAAAATTCTCCATGACTTTCTTGAATTCACCCAATGACTTTTAAGTATTCAACTTAGACAACTTTATTGACTTCCAAATCTTACTCTCATGTCTTTCATAATTGTTTCACCCTTATAATCCACACTTTGTAAGAGAGCTCGATTACATTAATGTTCAAGGCTTTATGGTAAGTAGGAGTGGCACATATTTTCTTCCCTATTAATACCAAAAAGGTAAAGATAGAAACCTTGAATCCACATCTTCGAAGAGAGCACAGGTTGTAACTTGAACTTTAGACTCTTTTTTCAACTTTAAAATAATAAATAAATACTTCCTTACCACTTATTATCTCTCATCATAAATTAAAAACTACCATGCTTCATTACAAACCATGAGAATTTTCAGCGCTTTTTTGTGATTTGTAAGTTAATGTATTGAGAATTTTTTTTAAAGAGATGGTGAATCGGTAACTGTTAGGCTTAATCTAGAGGAGACCCAGAATCAAATCTCATAGCTGCCACCATAACACATCAAACCTCATAGCTGCCATTATAACACTAAGAGCATAACCAACCACCTGCAAGTCGGTATACCAAATTCCTATGATTTTAGCAAGAGCAGACTCAACGGGGAAAAGGAATCCACCCCTCCAGTTGGTTTTTAGAATGTCTCTCTTTGATTTCTAGAGCCTTTTACCATTTAAAAAACGATGATCTCAAGGTGGAGTATTTTAAGAAAATTTAAAAGGATGATCACTTTGCCACAACCGAGGGAATTGAGGTCATGAAAGCTTCTTTTCCGGCTCCCATTGAAATTACCAGGCTTGCCGTTTATACTTCGCCATCCTTGTGTAATGGACCATTTTTTGCTGAAACGTAATGGACCACATCTCCTGTAATTGCATGTATAAATACAGTGACTTCCTCCGGAAGAGAATATCGTTCATCGATAGAGGCCATGATCGTTTGAGTTTTGATTTTTTCTCCAACACGATCTCCTCCCCCTTTACGTAGATATAACGTGTTCCTCACAGTGTCTCCTCAGTGTAAATTTCTTTCCTTTGTGCGCAATTTCAGGTATTACAGATGAAGTTTTTTGATAGCACTGACTCGCCTCCTTTATATGTGCTCGCTGATTTGTAGACCTATGGATTCTCACTTAAATCCAAAATATACCGAAAACTGAACTCTGCAACTAGGCTCACTTTCCTCTATTCAAAATATGCAATTTACCCAGTGCGCAGTCAAGGAAATTGTAAATGCGCTCCTCTTTTCTCTATGTAGTTTCTTGGGAAAACCCCTCATCATCATGGTACAATGCGACAAAGTAGTATTAGACAACTCGATTATGGAATGATGTGCTGGATTCGATAAACTCATCTTTTCCATGTGATCGGAATCCTCTGCTCCAGGAAAACGTCTCCCAGCTTATCAGTCACGGATGGTTCCTTGACAGCAATTCCTTCAGCAATGATTTCATTAAATTGAAATAAATTCTGATAACATACATCCAAACACACCAGTCGCTTGAAGTGTTCTCACATCAATAGACTAATCTACACCACAAATAGATTTATTTACAGGGCTGCAACATCAAATGCCTCACAATATTTAGAGCAGTATTACCAACCTGCTCTGATTCCAAAGTTTTGAAGCAGGTCTAACCAAAGGTCCTCCCCTTATAAATTAACACACCACATAAAACTAAAACTATCTAAAAATCATACAATATCATGTACACATAAACTCGCAAATAATTCATTAAAGAAATAGAATATTTCATTGGCCTTTTATGAATTCACACTCACTCACACAATACATACATCCATGCCTCATGGGCTTACTTCAATTTATACAAATGGGTTAGAAATCAAGGTAGGTTCTAGATCCCTGAAATAACTCCCAAAAAATCTCTCATATCCATAAAATCTCTCATCCAATCCCTTATCCCTAGATAAGAGTTAACTAATCCATAATCTTCCTAAACCTTCCACAATACTATCGAATCTTCTCCTATTTACAAGAATTGTCATTTTCTCCTAAAACTATAGGAAAATACAATAATTAAATAAATCATAGCTTTATAAACTAACTCCTCTAATAAACAATTGACCTAGGTTAGATGCACCTGCATCAAAAAGTATGGCAAGGTGATGGAGAATTGTTTGTCTATCAACGCAAGTATGTAAATGAGATACTTCAGAGGTTCTACATGGAGATTTGCAAACCCATGGAGACACTCTAGCAACCAACTGGAGGAAAAAAGATGCCACTTCATGTGAGGAAGTGGATGTTATTGTTTACCGGCAGTTGGTGGGTTCACTAATGTATCTTGTGAAGACACGAACAAATATGTGTTATACAGTCACTAGTTGATCCAAGCTATGGTTAGGCCAACCAAACTATTTTTTTAGTGAGGTTAAGCATGTTCGACGATACCTCAGAGGCACTACCCAGTTTGAACTATGGTATAGACGAATAAAAGGAGTGAAGTTATGTGGCTTCACAGATGTAGATTGGGCGGGGAGTCCATCAGACTGAAAGAGTACACCAGGTGGAATTTTCAGTGTTGAGTCCACAACAGTGTCTTGCTATAGCAGGAAGCAAAGATCTGTGGCACTTATCTCGACAGAAGCAAAATACATGGCTACCAGTCAAGCAAAATGTGAGGTGATCTGGCTGAGAAAATAGTTGTTGGATTGTTTGGTT
>APFE031659218.1:0-10362 GCA_000404065.3 Pinus taeda
GATTTTCATGTAGGGATTGGATATGAAACATAATCACATATTGGCTCTCTTCATACTGTTAATGGAAGATAATGTACTCTAATGAATATGAAAAATATCTCTGCAAGCATGGGATTCAACATCAGAGCATAGTTCCATACAATTCTCAACAAAACTATGTAGTTGAAAGAATGAACATTACTATATCGAATATAGTTTTCTCAATGAGGTTTCTCGAAAACAAAACATTGATCTTTTGAGATGACGTGATTCTATATGCAATGTATGTGAAAATATTATGTTCATATCATGCTCTTAGAAACAGACTCCTTGTAAAATGTGGTATGGATGAAATCCTTTAGTAAGCCATAATAAGGTCTTTAGTTCCTATACATACACATATTTTTGTTATAGTATAGCCATTCTTGCATATTGGGTATATTATTGGGCAATTTTTACCTTCAACTTTTTTGGTTTCCATGTATCACACATTGGCTTATGCTTCCCTCAAGGATTTAGCCATAATTTCTATTTTTCCTCATGACTTTGAAAATGAATACCCTTCATACATGGAGTGCCTTCCAATATTATACAATCTTTCTAGAATTAATCACTCTATCATAATAGTAACCTTGATTCTCATCTCGATATAAATTTTTCTTTGTAAAAAGCATATATGTAAAATACTATGTTATTCCCTTTACACAAGTTATCAGATCCAAGGATGTCATCCTTGTTACTGGTTAAGACTCTACTTATCTCAAACCTCTATAACATTATTTTCCTGATTAATTTAGAGTGGTTCCAATTCAAACTAAGGAATTCCCTTCTTATGTGTGTAGTTTAGTCTACGACCAACTTGGGTTATCTTACGACACTGTTTTGGGGTCAAAGTTCATGCACTTTCAACTTCAAGTACTTATCCCATGGTTCCTCTTTACAAGGTTTTAATGTTAATTCCAATTTTCACTTGATGCTTGCCACAAGGAAATTTCATGTCATTTGACTATAAAGAAAAGCCTTATCTAGCTAGGGATTTTTCCAAAAGGACCGACACTCAAAATAATGCATGTATATCAATTTCAATTCAAGGGATTTACCCTCTCTCTGTTAGTGATAATATTTAATTATGAGAAAATAGTTTTCGCCATCATATAGCCCCAACAATGTATTTTTTTTTTATTAATAAGAACAATTTATGCAATCTATTACGTGTTACTGTGTGTAATGAAGTGATTCCATCAAAAGTTTACGATACTATAATATTTGTTCTATTTCAATTCTATGAGTACACATTAGATATTTGTGTCAACTCTTATATAATAATTTGCCATAATGATTGTATATAATTTACTATTACTATCATTTTCTTTGAAGAAGAGAATACACAAATTAGGCAAGAGGCATGCTGAACCCTTGTCAGGGAATTTTGAGAAGGTGTCCTTTAGGCCCTAGTATTGCCTTACCCAAGACTGCTTGTTCCATGGCCAATTGATATGATTCCAGTCATTTGACCTATAACAAGTGAAACTAGGTATACATTTATTTTTCTATAAGTTAAACTATGCATAAATTTATTTTTCTTACCTACAATGTTCTCTTCTATAGTAGCTTAAAATAAACTATATTTTTATAGGTGAATAAGGGTTACTATGAATGTGTATATATTTATCCATGCAAACCATATTCTTTAATTTATTACATTTAATATCCTTTTGGATATTTTCAGACATTCAAGTGTATTTTTTTCTCATGTTTATATATTTATCTATCCAAAAAAGTTTAATTAATTTATTATATAATATCCTTTTTCATCTTTGCACACATTCAAGTGTATTATTTTTTAGAATATACTTTTATAATATTTTCTTGTTGGAAATAAATTAAAGGCTATTGCATTCCTCCAACCAAGAACTATGTTTCCAGGTAGTTCACACAAAGCTCTAACTCCTACTTCCCAGGGTGAGTACAATCATTCTTTCCAAATATACCTTTATATTTTATCAGACCCCTTTTATCTCCAAGAATATTTTTAAGTGATTTCACCAATGACATTTTTTTTTGTCGGTTTTTTTTTTTTCTTGCCTCTTCTTTGGCGTAATTCATTTCGTGTGAATTAGAAATATAATATCACATGTTAACCTTTAATATTTTTTCAAGAATCATAACACAAAAAGCCAAATTTTCTTTTATATTAATAAAAATGGATATTTACACTGTCATATGTCACATCACTTCACCCACTTTGTCTTGTTAGGGGAAACTTAATATTAAATCAAAAAGGTCATAATATAAATTTATCAAGGCTTATTACAATTTAGTTTTGTAATTAGAGGAAATATAGGCACCCTGAAAACGACATCTTTAGCATGTTCAAAAGAGAAAGTTGTATATTTTTAAAAAGAATTGCGTTTGTTTTGAAAATTAATTTATTAAATTAAAAACAAATATAAATTAAAGGGTAAAAATAATTTAAGACATATCCAATACCAACTAAGAGGAAGGGTGGCACACCATTTTGTAGGAATGATACCTCCAACAAGAGATCTAGGAGAAGAAAATGGTCAAAATATATTTCTCAGAATTACAGCAAGGAAGAGCCTAAAAGGTATGATCAACATATGTATTTTAGAGTTCCTCTCAATTATGAACAAACAGGGTATGATCCACATATGCATTGTAGAGTTCCATTCAATTATGAACAAACTAGAAATTTTAGGAAGAAATTATGGCATCAAAAACCATGTACATTTTGTGGTTTGAATAATCATATTGCTTCCAAGTGTTCGAAAACAATGGCAACTGGGAAGGAGCCAAGACATGAAGACCCTTTTCGACATTAAGGGAAAAGGAAGGCCGAGAAATTATTTATAAATAAGATCCAATGCAAGCTTTGTAACAAGGATGGGCATCATAGAGCCATGTGTTGAGATATCCACTCAAATATGTGCCACAAGAAGCTACAACCCAAATTGGAAACCTTTTTAGGTAGCTTGTCAAGGCTACCATTGTAAATCGCATGTTCCGAAATTATTTGTAAAAGTGATGAATTTGTAACATCACTTGTGTATGCAACATAGTGATATTTAGGCGTTTTAGCTAGATAGCATGGGATATGATTTATGTTGTAAATCAATGTAAACTTGACCATGAGTATGTTATAAACTCTTGGAAAATATGGATTTTTTGGGTCCTGTTAGTTGACATGTATCTATAGCTACAATTTTTCATATGGCTACAGGTATTGATTTCATAATTCCAATTTCCAAAGTACAATGGTGAAGGAAAGGGAAGGTGGACTCTCAGAGGCATATGTTATACAGATGGAGATTGTAACCATGTTTATGATTTACAGGACCAAAAGCTCCTTAGTGGGGAGAAATAATCAAAATGGATCCCTAGTGGCTCAGTAATCAAAGTGCTAAAATTATTTTGAAACTGGCATCAAATCAAAGAACTCGTCATCTTGATTCCAATGATGTGAACGACACCTCAATTTGATCTCGTATGCGGAAGTTATTGATAGTCAAAGATTTTGGGAAAAAAATTAAAAAGTCAAAGTCAAAGTTTGACTACAACATGGAAATCCATACAGGTGACATGGAAGGATAACGTTGCAGGAGATGATATCAGCAAGACGACATGGCAGGCAACTAGCTATTGATGTGGCATACTATACACTGACATGGAAACCCAATTGGGCATTGACATAGAGATTGAGTTGATGTGCTAGATTGTACACTAACCTGGAAACCCAACTAGGCACTGATATGGATGATGATACAGTGATGGTAAATAGATGAGTGCTAACTAGGCACTAACATAGCAAGGCGATGAGTAGCTGATATGGGAGTGATCCACCTTCTCTAGAGACATTTAAAATTTAGAAGTGACTTGGAATAGCTTAAAAATGAAATTCCTTTCATTGAAGTGAAAACATGATAAAATCATAGATTCCGTCGCCCTGATTTTAATGGCATGAATAGCACTCAAATTTGAGTTCGTCTACATCAGATATTTGCAATCAATGTTTTGGTCAAACTTGGCCAAGTGGTAGATTTAAGGAGGCAACAACTTCACAAGAACTCGATGGATGGAATCTGACCATCAGGAATTAATGAATTTGTTGAATGGTTATTTTTTCCAATAACAATTATTCTTGACAAAGTTAAAGGAGCCAATTTGTTTTAAGAAAACAAAAATTGTTGAAAATATATGTGGAGTAGGTTAGGCCCGCCAGACTCGCCCACCCCATCAGTCATATCACATCAAATTGTATTAAGGTTGGGGTGGGAAGAAATCAAACCCTGCCACCTTCTATCAAAGTTCCAATCAGTAAACTATGCTAATTGTCGAGCACTATGAGGGTGGTAGGGCTCAAATGTGCTCGATCGAACCGCCTCTTGGATGCCCTTAAACCAAACAACCAACAAAAATTAGATTTCCAATAGTTCAATATACCGAATACGCAGCAAGTTGGTGGATAAGAGGGGTTATAACCCCCGACCGCCCTGCCTCTATTCACAGCACCTTAACCAACTTGCAAATGATGATCGTTGGTAGCTTCACCCTCAAAAACAAATATATAAACTCGACCTTCACATTCGATGGAGGAAATGCGGCAGATCAGAGATGAGGTGGAGGGCGTATCACTAAGTGATGGAACCATGGTCATAGTGAAACGATGAGTGAATTTGGCTGTGGAACCTAGAGTGGAGGAATTAGTTGATGCCAAAAATATTACCTTAGAGGCCAGAGATGCTAGTGTAAGAATGTGACAAGCCTATAATCATTTTGCATGTTTTCTTGCCAGTATTCCAACCATGAAGTTAGAATATCCATTTGAGGAGAAGAAATTCAAGTCTCTAGGAGCAAGGAATCTTTGGGGAATCTTGTGGAATCTAAAAGATTCCCTTGGAGGCTAATTTTTTACAGTGTCAGAATGACGTCCACTTTATAGTCATTTTTTACATAATTTTGCAGGGAGTGCAATTGTGTGCTCAGAATCTTCATCCGAGAAATTAAATTTTTTGCCATCTTCATGAAGGAATCTTTGAGGGAATCTCTAAGATGCCCGAGGGTCCATAACTTGAAAGTGTCAATAAGGGGCAAAGTTTATAGTCATTTCACACAATTTTGTGCCACAAATTTAGCAGTTGTGTCCATTTCAACAGTTGAGATTTTCGTCTACATAACCATGTGGTTGTTGAGTCCTGGAAGTGGATGGAAACAAGAAAGTGGATGAGGTGTGGAAGGCCTTCTCCCCATCATGGATAGAATCTTAAGAAGGTCTGGAGGAAGAATAATTTTTGCAATCATTGCAACAATGGTGGTAATCAAAGAGCCACATGTTGGAGGCTCCATATAGAGAAATGTCTCAAGGACAAAGTTCCCATACAAGAACCATTTGAAATGTTTTTCAACAAGTGAATCAGGTCCAGGATGATGACCCATTCACTTTCATGAGTCAAAGATTATTTTTCTAGAAATCGTAGCTTCTCATGGCCTCATTTTTGGAAATCCCGTGTTTCAATTTAAATTGAAAAATGATTGTGATTTCTGTCACATATTAAAGCGACGATGAATTTTTTGCCTTTTAATGATGGTTGGGGACTGATTTCTATTCTGATGTAAATTTGACCAAAGAGTGTGTCTTGTAGACTCTTGGAAAGTATGGGGATGCTTGGGTCATTGTTGGTCATGTAATTGAGCATGTAATTTGCAAAGACATAATGCATGTTTGCAGAGGATGCAGGTGTCGATTCATCACTTATGGCTTCAAAGGAAAATGGTGAAGCAGAAGGAATGCTAACCTATTAGGACACTTGTGGTGCATATAATGTAACACAATGGTTGTAGATTATGTTCATGCTTTTCAAGGAAAAAAATCTCCTCAGGTGGGAGGAATGATCTAGGTTGCTCCAGACACATTCAGAATTCAAAAGTGGCTATGAATAGCTCAAAAATCAAAGTTGTCATATTGGAGTGACATAAGGACCAGATTATAGTGTTAATCACCTTGATTCCAATAGTGCGAATGTCACTCAAATCTTAGTTCATAAGCTCAAAATATTCACGGTCATTGTTGAGGACAATCTTGGCCACGTAGTAGGTGTAAGGAGGCAAAAAATTAATAGGAGCTCAATGCACGGAATATGACCATTGAGAATCAATGAATTTATCAAATGGTTAATTTTCCCAAAACCCCTTATTCTCAACAAAGTTAAAAAGATCCAATTTTCTTTTAAAAAAAATTATTGAAAAAATTGGGGGGCGGGGGTCAGCATGTGGGCCTTCTAGACCCACCCACCCCACCACTCATATCATACCAAAATTTATTAAGTATGGGGTGGCAGGGGGTCAAACAATGCCACCCTTGGTGAAAGTTCTAAACAATATATATATTCAAAAGTAGTGGTGGATGGGCCTCAACCGCCAAACCTGCCCCCACTAACCAAATGATGCCAAGTATCGAGCACTATGAGAGCGATGGGGATCGAACCTTGCTGATCTACCTCTCGGGCTCCCTAAAACAAGGCAATCAACAATATTAAACCATCAATATTTCAATATAACGAATACTCGCCAAGGTGGGGTGTCGACGGGGATGGAACCCCTGAGCTCCCCGCCTCTATTCTTATCACCTTAACCAACTTACCAATGATGCTTGTTGGTAACTCCACCCTCAAAACAAATATATAAACTCGACCTTTCAATTCAATGGGGGAAATGTGATGGATCAGAGCAGAGGCAGAGTGCAGAATGCTAAGCAACAAAACCATGAACATAGTGGAACCATGAGCAAATATGGGTGTGGAACCCAAAGTAGAGGAAGCAATTAATGCCAAAAAGATTCCCTTAGAGGGCCAAAGAGGCTATTTTGAGAATGTGACAAGCTTATAGAAATTTTTTCACATTTTATCACCAGGAATCGAATTGAAAAATCATAATATCCATCTAAGCAGCAAAAATTCAGGTGTCTAGCATCAAGGAATCTTTGGATAATCTTGTGGAATCTAAAAGATTCCCATGGCAATGTTTTTTTAAAATGTCAGAATCATGCCCACTTTCTAGTCATTTTTCATATAATTTCAGAGTGAACAGAATAGCATGCTTTGAATGTGCATCCGAGAAACATATTTTTCGGCCATCTTCAGGAAGAAACCATTGAGGGAATCTTCAGGATGGCCAAGGGTCCAAAATTTGATGGTGTTATGTCCCTATGCTACTAGTGCAATCCATTATCTTTATTAGTACAACCCCCTTATTATATTGTTCTGCTCATGTAGTCTCCATATTGCTATTATTGTGCCCCATAAAATCCCACTATTGTTATTATTATACCCTTACATTATTATTGTTACCTTGGCTCTAATTATATTAGGACCCCCTAGACTCCTATATATAGAAGGGAGGTCTTGTCATTTGTGTCATCTAAGAATTGTTCATTTGTGTAATGTAAAGGAGGTTGCCCCCAAGAAGAGGTTTATTTATAAGGTGTTCATCTATCTCTTCTATCTTTTTGTGCATTGGTTTCATAACATTTGGTATCAGAACTTTGGATTATAGGGTTTTGCTACTCCAAAATAGGTCAGCATGGAATTTTTTCTATAACTTATTTTCTACGATGTTACATAATCTCCAAAAAAGATTCATTTGAGAATAAATTTCCCTAAATCACGTGTCTAAATTTCAAATATTGTCTCACTTTATTTTACGAGATATAAGTCGAGGAAGTTAAGGTTTTTGTAGAGTCCCGAGTTACATTCCAAACAAGTGATCAGGGGAAAATTTTCATAAAGTTTGTTCTGAGCATCAGATTGAAATTGTCTAAGAAGTTCTGGAAATAGGGCTTCCTGTAGTTTTCTTTATATCAATTTCAGGTACTAAGGTCGAAACAGTGAGACATGGCAGGTCATACAAGCTCGCTCTATTGAACTAGTCTATAATCTGGTCACCGTGGGAGATTTTGACATAACTCTTTCTTGGATATTCAAATTCTAGTCAGACTTGCGGGGTTAGAAAGAGAACTCAGAGGGATACCGCAAGAAGAAATTTCAGAACTTGGAGATCTGAAATTAGAGAGTTACAGTCATTTCAAGATCGGGCTCCTAAAATAAAGAAAAATCAAGATGAGGAAGTTTGATGGAAAGGATCTGGTAAATTGGATACTATAGATGGAGAAATATTTTGATCTACATGGTGTACCAATATTACAAAAGGTATGTATTGCGTCTTCATATTTAGAAAAAGATCAATTTTTATGGCATAAAGGGCTTTGTTCTCCTAAACCACTTGTTACATGGTCAATTTTCACAGAGGAAATTATAGCACATTATGAGGATACAAATACCAACACCTTCTTTAGAGCAACACCACAACAATTGGAAGGAAAAAGAGAAAAAGGGATTTTTTACAAAGTGGGAAGAAAAATTATTGACAACAAGGAAGTCTATCCCTCACAACTATAAAGATGTATGTTTTGTTTCTCCTAGCCTTCCACTACCTACAGGGGTTACACAACAACAATTGGAAGAAAAAAATGAAGAAGGGCTCTCTTACAATTGTGATAAAAAATACATTAAAGGTCATAACTGTGCTAAGAAGAAATTATTTTAAATTGATTGTGGGGAGGAGGACGAAAAGGATCAATAAAATTCAAAAGGAGAGTATATACACTAGGGTTAGTACTAGGAACTAACCCTAGAGAAAGAAGAAATGAATCCGATCACATCTTGTAAAGCATTGGAAATAATTACTACTCCTCAAAATCTTAATATAGAAGGACATTTCAAGAAGAAAAAGGTTCAATAAGTGAAGGACCACATCAAGAAAGAAGAAATGGATGCAACCACATCATGTAATGCAATGGTAGGAGTTACCACTCCTCAATCTATCAAGATAGAAGGACATATCAAGAAAAAAAATGTTCAAGAAGCGAAAGATCACATAGAGCATGAAGAAATGAATCTGACCATATATCGTAATGCACTAGAAGAAATTACCACTCCTAAAACACTCAATATAGAAGGAACTATCAAGAAGAAAAAGATTCAAGCAGTGAAAGATTACATTGACCATCAACAACAACTTCTCCAACTTTTAAAGGATAACACCACTTTGGTGCAGAATCGAATGAAACAACAGGAAAATCAACATCACAATGAAATAAGTTTTGATGCAAGTGATTGCGTATTTTTATGGTTACATACATACAAACAAATGTCCCTTAAGAAAGCTATTTATGATAAGGAAACGTTGGCAATACTACATGCACTTAAGAAATGGCGACCTTACTTAATTGGAAGACACTTCAAGATAAAAACAGATCATGATAGTATTAAATACCTTTTCGAACAAAGATTATCCTCTGAAGAGTAACAAAAATGTGTCACAAAGATGTTGGGTTATGACTTTGAAATCATTTACAAAAAATGGAAGCAAAATGTTGTGGCATATGCACTCTCAAGAAAGGATGAGGATTTGGAAGCATTGTTGTGCTCCATTTCTATTATCCAACCAGATTGGATAAAAGAAACAAGGAATGAATGGAAGGACAAAGAAGTGTGGCCACTAATTTAAAATTTGTAGAAGGTTCCAGTTAAAACCATATTGCAAAAACTTGACGAGGAAGGAAAAATCATATTGAAACCTAGAGTAGTCACAGGAAAAAGAACCTGACAGCTACGAAATCGATCAATTTTAGAGTCTCTGATCAAGTGGAAGAACTTACCCGCTAAATATTTCACATGGGAGGAAAAGAATTTTATATAGAAGCATCAAGAACTATTCAAGAAATGAGGACAACACTTTTTGAAGGAGAGGGGCATGTTAGGTCCCTATACTACTAGTGTAACCCCTTATTGTTATTAGTACAACCCCCTTATTATATTGTTGTTCCCATGTAGTCCCCATATTGTTATTATTGTGCCCCATAAAAGCCTGCTATTGTTATTATTTTGCCCTTACATTATTATTATTATGTCAGCTCTAATTATACTATGAACCCTTAGACTCCTATATATAGTAAGGAGGTCTTGAAATTTGTATCATCTAAGAATTGTTCATTTTTGTAATGTAAAGTAGGTTGCCTGCTTGAAGAGGCTTATTTCTAAGATGTTAATCTATCTTTTCTATCTTTTTGTTAGCTGGTTTCATAACAGATGGTGTCAACAAGTGGAAAATTTTATAGTCGTTTGACATATTTAGTCTTTTGAATGCAATTCTGCTGACATCATGGAAATAAAATATTTTGGTTAATTTTGGTAACTGAAGAGATTTGAATCAGGTAGAGACACAGGTTGTGATGTGTGCAGGTGATTGTGCTTTTTGGTCCAATGGCAGGTGACCATATGGCATAATTAGGCAAAGCCACATGGCACC
>APFE031659219.1:3149-21100 GCA_000404065.3 Pinus taeda
AAATAGAAATATGTAATTCTTAATATAAAGAATTGCATAATATTGAGATCTACATAAAAATCTATGGAGTTGTCTATAATGAGACTTTTTGGAGATTCCGGTGACGGAATCTGGCGAAAGAAATGAGGTTAAATCTTGATTTTTAGCAGTTAAAATGGTTTTTTAACTGCATATTTGGATTCAGTGCCCTGGAAAACCCGTGGGAGCCATTGATTGTGCAGAAACTAGCTATCAAACTTGGGATTCCAATGAATTGCTGCCGAATTTTGACCGGAAAAATCCGCCAGAAAAGCTTTCAAAAAGTCGTATTTATAGACTACTGCAAAATCTATATCTGCGTGTCAGCGACCAAGCTTCCCATGCATCTCTTGTCAAATCGAACAAACTTGATTGACAGAAGGCGTTTTGGACCTTTGACTGAATGTGAGGTGGCAAAACTGTGGACTTGAAAACCAATCATCATCAAATAATTGCCTTTCGTGCCATACTTGTCAGTACCGAACTGGACGCTCACAACATAATCTCCCGACGTGCCCACGCCATAATCTTCTTTTCCAATTCCATGTACCTGGGAGCCCACACACGTGGTTTCTCCAGGTTGGCTGTTGCCCAACTTTCTTGGATTCCCCACGTTGCTGTCCCAGCGGACGATTCGAGACACGTGTCAGCAGCGGATGCTTGAGTCAGTGCCGTGCGCACGAGGAAGTTTAAGGATTGGGACGGCGGCGGCCCTATAACAGGAGGGACGCCGCCCACCAACATTTCAGACATCCCCTCCACACAAACTTACGATTCCGAATGGATGGCTCGGCATTCTGCCCGGAGTTTCTGCAACAATTGCCGCCGGGCTTCAGATTTCACCCCACAGACGAGGAGCTGCTTATCCATTACCTGAAGAACAAGGTCTCCTGCTCTCCTCTCCCTGCTTCAATTATTGCAGAGATTGACGTGTACAAGCATGACCCCTGGGATTTACCCGGTGAGTATCCCCTCCAAACCCGGGTTTATATATATATATATATATTTTAACATTTCTAGATTGTCTGAACTCCCGCCTAATCAATTTTAGATCCAAAGAAAATTGAAACCGCAAAGGTTTTAGTTATTTTTTTCTGAATTACATTCCACGAGACCTTTTTGTTTTTCTCACGGTGTGTATATGTGTTGACTGGATTTCAGCGAAGGCTTCTTTTGGAGAGCAAGAGTGGTATTTCTTCAGCCCCAGGGACCGAAAATATCCCAACGGGTCGCG
Organism: Pinus taeda; assembly: GCA_000404065.3. Lineage (NCBI taxonomy): Eukaryota > Viridiplantae > Streptophyta > Pinopsida > Pinales > Pinaceae > Pinus > Pinus taeda. The sequence continues at coordinate 4,402 of APFE031659219.1, forward strand.
CCCCAACAGATCCGCCGGTTCTGGCTACTGGAAAGCCACGGGAACAGAGAAGCCCATCTCTGTCATGTCGGGAACCATGTCGTCGCAGATAGTGGGCGTGAAGAAAGCCCTGGTGTTTTTCAAGGGAAGGCCAGCAAAGGGCCTGAAAACCAGTTGGATCATGCACGAATACCGCCTCACTGAAACCATGCCAACGAAGAGAAAGCGATCTCTGCGCGTAAGAATTGTTGTTTTTAGTGAATTTTATTCACCAGATTTAAAAATAAAATCTTTTAATTTACATCACAACTATTACCAATTGAATCACCATACAGATATGTATATATATTTTAAAGAAAATTTTAATGGGAATTTCAAGAATTGATCCTGGCTTGTGTTTTTCCAGTTGGACGATTGGGTGCTGTGCCGGATATACAAGAAGGCGACTCATTCTACCCGGGTGTTCTCGAACCCAGAACTGCAGGCCCCGTCACCTGCTGACGTGCCACAAGAATCAGTTATGCCCAATCATTCTACCCGGGTGTTCTCGAACCCAGAACTGCAGGCCCCGTCACCTGCTGACGTGCCACAAGAATCAGTTATGCCCAAATTCAGTTCCTTCTCTGGGCTGTTTCAGAGCGAGGATCTGTTTGTGGACAGCTTTCCGAGCCAAGACATGTCAGATGCCAGTAACGCGGCCCTGTCCTATGTGGACCCGTCGTCCAGCCTCCAGGTATTGCCCCAGCATTTAAATTCCTGCGAGACCAGAAGTCACGTGTCAATGTCATTGGGTTTCAACTGCGACGAAGCCTCGTCTGTCTACCCTGCGAAGAGGCAAAACAGTGGGAATCAATCATCGACACTACAGTTTGAATGTTGGAATCCATACATGGAAGTGTCGGCGCCCGATGAGCACATGTATCACTGGTCCATCAACGAAAACTGTAACCTTGACCTGCTACCTTGGGAACGTGTGGTTATCTTATGAAAATATAAGAACAGGGATGGGATTTCTTTGTAAATTGATTCTAAACTTTAAAACTTTAGATAGTGGAGTTGGTGATAGGACTTGTTTTTTTATTGCTTGTATTTTCGGGGTGTATAAGCAATAAGGTGTATAGGTAATAAATTGTTAGTATAAAATGAATTCCTGAAAAGTTATTTTCTCATAACAAGAATGGTTGATTTTTATGGAATTGTCTTCTTGCGATTTTTTGGAAGTTTTTATGGTAGGTTATTCCAGTCTAATTTCTCTAAAATCTGGCAGGAATTTATTGAAATCATAAGCTTGATGGATAATCATGTGCAATCGAAGTGTCCTAGGGGTTTTTCAACTATTGAATCCATATGTAGTCAAAAAACTAGTTTAAACAATACAAATCAAAATTTCACCTCAATTTTTTTTAACAAATTCCAAAAAATCTACTAAAAACAACTCCCATTTTTATATTAGGAAGCTATTTAGTCTCATTCTCATGATAAAGAAACTATTTCATAATTTATAATTTTAAAAACTAAAAATAAAAACATAAATCTGTCTTTACTTACTCATAGAGATGGTGTTTTGAATTGACTAACGTAATCATGGGTTTTGAATTGAATTGATAGTGAAGTGATACTAAGTTGTATATATATATATATATATAAATAAAACAATAGCTACTCAACTCATTTGTACTATCACTATAAAAGACCTTTATCAAATATAAATTGATAAAAATGGTTTCACGAATAAACACCTCCCCTTATTAATCAAACATAAACTAAAAAGAAATACTTCAGGAATAAACACCTCTAAAAAGAGAGTGGTCAAACTAACCTTTCATTGTCTTGCCTTTAGTGAAAATCGCAATAAAACTATATTGATATAATTACTTCTCTATTAAAAATATATATATACAATGATAAGTAAACTATCCTTTCATCTTAAATACAATGCATAATGTGTTGGTTAACTTATTTAAATAAAGATATACATAATTTTAAATTAATCAATTATTTAATTTTTTTGTTTTTATTTATTATTGACAATTGGGTTGATATAAATTTATTTCAACTACCACTACTATATTGACAATTGGGTTGATATAAATTTATTTCAACCTTCACCACTATATTGACAATTGGGTTGATATAAATTTATTCTCATTATTATCCCTATATATTTTTAGGTTGATATAAATTTATTCTCATTATTATCCCTATATATTTTTAGGTGAATCTATTACCACTATGTTGATAATTGGGTTGTTATAGGTCCATTCCCACTACCATATACACCTCTAAGTGAACCCATAGGTTAGTCAAAGCGATTTAAACTTTATAAATAATAATGAATATATCATTTAACTTTAAATACAAAGTATCACATAACTTTTATAAATAATAATATAGATAAATCGTATTAATATAACTTAAAATCCTTTAAAATAATATTTACGTTTGATGTTAAAAATTCACCCCAAAATCATCTTTTAATATCTCCACCCAAACTTCATTCAAAAATCCATAAAATCTCTCTTCAAAATTTGATGATTAGAGTAGTCTAAACATGCCGTGTTTTGGCGTAAGGAAAAATAGGAATTTTGCCATAGCTTTGCGAAAATTCAGTGAAAATTTTAAAAAATCTAGATTATAACTATAAAACTTCAAAATTTTAAATAAACTATAGTTTTTATATAGTGTTAAATCTATTTTCACTATTAAAAAACATTTACTAAAAAAATATTTCCGTGTTAAACCAACAACGCCATTAATAATTTTCTTATTTTCATGCGAGGACAACGAGTGTAACGGTGTACCACAAAAGTTTCACTTTCCAAACATCACCACCAATCGGCATTCAGAACGAACTTATTGATTCTCTACTTAACACGTGGCAAAGTAGGCTTTGATACCCATCGCATAAATTACACGTGTACCAAAAGAAGAATAAGAAGCAATGGATGGATTCACTTTTTGGAGTCCGCCGTTTGCCATCGTATTCTCCTAATCACAAATTTACCTGTATGGTTGAGGTTTGAGCGTTGTGAAAGGTTTCAAAAATATCTCATTTTACCAATTTATGGTTTAATTCACAAGGTGCACTGTCCATTTCCGTGGCAACTGTAGCAGAGATTTTTTATTGTTTGAATTTCCTTGATTGGTAGTTAGAGTTCATCTAATTAATTAAAATGGAGTGATATTGTACTTTTGTTTTTCTCGATTATTTATTTATTATGGTTTTAATTTGTCAAATATTTTAAAATAAATTAAAAATTTATTTATTATGATTTTAATTTGTTAATAGGAAAAATAATATTTTAATTTCAAATTTCGGTGGTGTTATCTTATAAAATCCATATAACCACCTATTCACAGAACTCATTGTCATGGAAAAACAGTCCACTTTAAATGAACCTCCGCTTTTGATTATTTCAATGCATTCACAAATAGATAGCCCAGGAAGATTGTAAACTTCCTACAATGACCCTGTAGTCATATAGGAGCCTCGAGTAGAGCCAAAGACAGTGCCCGGGCTTGCCTTCGGGCTCATACAATAACTCGATGTTTTTATTTGCACAACGCCCTTGAGATCCAAGAGGAAATTCAACCAGCATTCACATAGGTTTTAGCTCATACAATAACTCGATGTTTTCACTTGCCCAAGCCACTTGAGATCCAAGAGGAAATTCAACAAGCATTCACATAGGTGTTAGATGACAAGGATAAATTCATTGATGTTAAAGTAGTGGCTTCTATTTACGAGCAGGTTTTGGATACCAGGGACACCAAAGTCCTCCTTGAGAGGCATGAGGAAAAGCGCGAGATTCTTTTATAGATGGATGATTTGCAAGTTGAGCATTGCAATATGGCTCTTTGGTTAGCAGAAATTGAATCTTTCCTCATTCGTAGGAAAGCCCTAGCCTCTTTGGGTTCTCGGACAAATTCGATCAACATGTCCACTTCCTCCTAACTTGTTTCAATGGCTAACATATTTTGTTTTCATTGTGCCGAAAGACAATTTCCAGCCCAGTATGGTAAAGATGTTGTAACGTAATATAATGTATTGTAAACATTCTTACTTGGTCAAAATAAATAAAAATAAAAATAACTCTCTAAAATAAATAATAATAAAAATTAAAATGACACATGGTATTGAACCATGATATTCATGTGGAATATAGGCTATGTAAAATGGGAAATTAAACCACCTTAGATCCATCTTAACTTCAAATCTACCAAGTGCAGAGAAAGATCAAATATCTTGACATGCAAACCTACCTCTTTTAGAGTGGAAAGAGATATGATTCCTCTCAAAGCTTGGTATATCCAACGTTAAGATGGATGTAGGCTAGTGTTAGTCTTACTCATTGCACAATAGTTAGTTGTTTGGCTTCTATTAGTATTTTATGGTTTCATATGAGGCCTCTAGGCCATTTTTGTACACTATTATATAGACTAGATATGCTCAATACTCAACGCATCCTAGCTCACTAATTAGTTCATTATTTATGTGTTTGTTTAATATTTGTTGATTATATTACTAAAAATATTAGATTTCACAGTTGGTTTGGTTTCCAATGACAAAAAGTGGCAATAGGTGTATTGACTCTAAGTGTAAATTGGTTCAGGTGATCAATAAAAAAAATACTAATTTAAATATCATGTTTATATATATATTATATTAATATGTAATCTTATCTTTGTCAAGTAACATAGTTATCGATCAAATGAGAAATTTACTAAGTATCAATTTTTTTGAGGTAGCAAAAAAATAATTCGATTTTGATAACAGTTGATTCACAATTGCACTTTTTTTGGAGCATATTTTGACACTTTCAATTTTCTTATATATCAAGTATGAACATTTTTTAAAATGTTAGTGATTTTCATGTTGATTTTGAAAAGTGGTGATGTAACATCAACCTTTTTTTTAGAAGACTTATTTTTGACACTTCAAATTTTCTAATGTCGTCGTCTTCTTCTTCTTCCCTGAGATAATTGTTTTTAAGTGTTTTTCAAGTTTGTGTTTTTTTGTTTTTCTTTTCAATTGTTTTGGTAATGAAATCTTTGTTTTTCGCATAGTTAAAAAAAATGGGTTAATATTTTAAAGTTAGGATTTTCTATATATTTATGTATCTCTAATTAATATTTCAAAGCATATCAAACAATTATCGTTAAAAAAACAACAATTTTAAACATTTAACACAAAACTACACATTTTGAATATAGATATAATAAAAAATACACATTTTAAGACATTTTTTTGTTAAAAATAACATGTCAAATAAACAATATTTATGAAAATTTTAACAAAAGAACTTAAAAAATAGCATATTTTATGAATTTTATGTCAAAAGTTAATAATAATCACAATTTTTTTTTTTACAAAAAATAATGATTCACATTAAAATTAAAGTGAAAATCAAATATTACAAATATTAAACATATAATAGCAATAATTGAATACTTATGTTTGTCATAAAATTTCAAAGTCAAAACATTACAAGTATAACTAATGGATAGTTCTCAAAATTGAGCTCGATTTGCAAGTATAACTTAAATTTAATCAATAATATAATATAGTCCATGTTCATCATCTTCTAGAGCTTCACTATTGTCTTCTTTTATAATATTTTGTGCTTTAGTTTGGTCATTTTCCTCTTTTAATGGATCTTTGATGTCTGCAAATTTTTCGAAGTATCATTTTCCAATCATTCCATCTAACGGTGGTTGAGGTTCCCTTTTTTTTTTCTCTACCATACTTGATTTATTAAAATCTTCTTTCCTCAAACCAACTTCTTGCATTGCATTTGGAAGAAATTGAAGAGCATTATTTTTTTGCTGAATAAAATTGCATTGTAGTGAGTCTTTTTCGATGACAATGCAGTTTATTTTTTTTTTTTGTAGGCAACATGTTAATGTTGTATCTAATCATCAAGCAAAAACGAAATAATTATGTAAATTAATATAAATACATGAAAAAAAATATTGAAATTCATTTTTATATAATAAAACTTATTTGAACCTACGAATAAATCCAAAACCCAATCTCCTTCATTTTAAAATAAATCTATAAGATAGTTAATCAATGCATGTGGTTTTTGATAAATGTTAATTATCTCTCCTTTTACATATTTATTTTCATATGTTAGTTTTCTTACAACAACATCATGAACCAATACTTGGCTAGGAATTTTTCTATCTATTCAATTCAGAAGAATATGCTTATAGTTATAATCTTTTGTCAAACATTCAACATGGATGAACTCACAATAACTTATAATTGGTTGATCTTCGCAATCAATAAGATTTTACTTTTGCCTATAACATGACATAGTAAAAGTTCAATTAATTTGTACATAAATAATTTCTTTTAACATTAATCAAACATACAATTTGAATGCTTACCATGTAAGTTGCATCCTTGAATTTGTGTTTGCCTTGAAGCTTGATAATAACATTAAAATTTGTGTCTTAATGAAATGTCACAAATCTCCAAAGTGGTGATGTTGTGACTTCTTGAAAGCTCGTAACAACTTTATTAAAATTTCAATAAATATAAGGCTCACTATCATATCCAATGTTTGAAAATTTGAAACCATGAGGACTATCCACAATATGTAGGGCTTTTTCCCTTTTAGGTATGAGTTTTGCAATGTCTTCACAATCACCTTGTATTATTTGATATTCATGGATGGTTTCGAACTCATTCTAAATGAAATGACTAAGACGAGAATCAAGTTCAAAATTCCTAAGATGTTGTTTTCTCAGCCTTTCCAACTTAATTTTTTCCATAAAGCTTTTGAAACTATTCGTTACTCCATCTGCATCCTTCTTCAACATCTTTAATGAAATAAACAAATATAAGTAATAAAATAAAAATAGTTTACATATGAATAAAATAAATGTATAAATCAACATACTTTTTTTGAATGCAAGATAAAAATATTTAAGTGTTGCTATAAAACTTGATTCTAGGTAGTTGTATACAACATCATTCCAACTCTCTTTATTCAACATTTTAAGCATATGTTCTTGTATTTTCATATAAACCTTATAATTGAATAGATAAAATAAAAATATATCTATCTATATATATCTATCTATATATCTATCTATCTATCTATCTATATATTATATATATATATATATATATATATATATATAACACAAATACTACCAACAACAATATGTTATATTTAAAATAAAATCATAATCCAGAAAAAAATAAAATTCAACAAATTTGCTTTTGAAATTCCGAGCACATTTCATTCAATGATAATTCCCCTGACTTCACAAGAGATAATATTGATTCGACATGTTTGACATCCTTCACTCTTTGCATTGTTCTCTAAGGTGTGATAGTCATATAATTTGGAATATGCTTAATTTCAGGACCTATCTTACTATTGGTACATATTAAGGGTTTAGACTTTTTAACCTTCTGATTTTTTATGGAAATATTCTCCCACATGTTGAAAATCTCATCAATCATTTCCCATATCTCCCTAGTTCTAAATGCCAATTAGAAAATATTATACATACCTTTGAATAAATTTGAATTTACTTTTCCACATTTTGTATTGATATTTTCTCAATTTGATAACATATTTCCTTACAACATTCCTTTTGAAAGTTTAGACTGACTTTTTCCTTATCCTTACCATATTTTTCTTGAAATTCACTATGAATAAATGCAACCCTTTGGATGAAAGTCAAAGAAATCATGTACTCATTATCCGTATTATGATCCCATGCCAATAACTTTGCTTTTATTTCTGTTAAACTCACATAAATGATACATCTCAATATTTTAAAAAGCAAGTTATTGGGATATTCCTCGATCAATTGTATTTTAGACTCTGCAAAATGGTGCCCCCTAATTACATAATATTTGTATTCAAAACATTTCGTCTTCTCAAATGGTTCTTTGTTAGGAAATTTAATTATATCAACAAGAACCACATAATCAACCACATGTGCATATGGATTGTACCTAATCAATGTTTCAAGTTGTGGACATGTAGGTGATGTGGTTTTCTAATTTGATATTTATATTGTCTTTCATTTGACTTATAGAATTGACTAACATTAAGTTGAAATGTTTTTCCGCCATTAATTAAATTATTCTTCATCAACTAATCTCAAATGACATTTTGTTTTGTTTTAATAATTCCATCCTCTAAATCAACACTCGGTGTTATGATTTCCCTACTGCTTTTAAAGTTTTCACTTTGATATTCACTGGTGCCCACATTTTTTATAGATTGACCACATTTTGATTTCTTTTTCTTACCGGTTAACATATTTTCTTGTAGATAAACAATCTCCTCTTCATCAACTGGTAGAGAGACATCCATGGGAATTTTTTTTTTGGTGTTTTATAACTTTTTTTTTTCAACAATAATGCTCATCTCATCTTCATTAATGGCAACATATTTTTAAGCTTCAACGTAAACTTCCACATCTTCATAAGTAACATGTCTAGCTTTACTAAATTGATCCACTTTAGTGTTTCTTTGTTGATTTCATGTATGTATTATTGTAGTTTCATGAGCTATTGTTTTTTTCTTCTTTCTTCTTTCTTTTTCTTGTCTTTGTGTGGAAATTGCTGGTTACATTCATAATATTTGATTCTAAATAATAAATACTTTTCAACATAATTGAAAGACTCTGAGCAAAATCATATCAAACAAAATATAATGTGTCAATGATAAATAAATTATAAAAAATATAATGATAATTACAATGATGCATAACACATAAATATAATAGGTATACTTACAATGTTATTTGCAATGTTGGGTGAAATTTTTCACACAACTTTGTAGATTCTTCATATGTGTCATACTTGGCTTTTAAGAGATGATATATAACTTTTTCATGTGTTTTGGGTAGTTTTGTATGCACATAAACAGTGCATGTATTAGACATTAAACATATGTCTCGTACTTTGTCCATCACCTCATATGGTTCACCAAAGATAATCATACCACAATATAGATAAATATGTACAAATTCATTGCTTTCTCTATATTTAACATTCCATATAAATTTTCTTTTATTTATTTATCGTGCATTCCTCCATTTTGAAATAATCTCAATGTATTTGATAAGCTAGTTGCTTGAATTTTATCATGTGTCTCAATTTGGCTATGTTTAACAATATTCATAAAGTGTCCAACTGCAACTTTAGATGATGTAATTGACTTTAGATGATGTAATTGTTGTCCTTATTCCAGAAACATTCACAGAGACCTTCTATGTGTGTGTGTGTTAATTAAAAAAAAATATCTTAATTAAACAAGAAAAACAAAAAACATTTAAAAATTAAATATGTTCTTAATTTAATTAAAAAAACACTCCAAATATTAAAAGAGAAACAACAAAAAATATTATAAAAATTATTTTTTTTTTATAAAAGGCCCCTTAAAATTTAATTATTAAAAAAAAAACACTTAAAATTTAATTTTGAAAGTAAAAAAAAAACAATAAAAATAAATTAAAGACATTTTTTTCTTTTAATTTAAAAAAATTGTGCCCAACGGGCACTCGCAGGCCCTTAGCCTCGCGTTGGATGGAAGGCCCGATTCCCGGAATCAACCCCTTGGCTCAGTAGGGGGTCAAGGACCCGTGAGCGCCTGTTTGGGCATAATTTTTTGTTAATTTTTATTTTGAAAAAAAACTATTTTTGAAGGAATAGGTTTTTTTTTAGGAATAAGTTTTTTTATTGGTATCCTAGAGGAACCCAAGAACCCGCTTGATATATAACTACTAGTAAAATTCTGGGGTTTACGACTTGTTCTCTTTGCCACAAATCGGTCATCTTAAGGGGATTTGTACCTGGGTCTACTTTGTTTCAACGAATTTAAATGCCCCCCAAGACAAATTAAAAAAAAAAAAAAAACCCTTCTGAAAAAAATTGAATACTGCCTTTTTCATCCCAAAGCCCTAAAAAATATGAATTTTCTTATTTGTTCTCCTAAAAGTTATACAAATTTGAGTGTTTTTTTTTTTTTTATTTTTTTTCACTACAGAAATATGAAAAATATTGATTGTTTTATGTGGTTTTTCTTCTAAATTATGATATTTAAAAAAATCTTGAAGAGAAAAAGAAAAACAGTAAAAAAAAGTCTTGGAGTATCAAAACCATAAAACAACAAATTTTCCCCAAATTCCTCTTAAAATGGTCAAAATAGAAGGAAAACCTTTGAAATGTGAAAAACTCTTGTTGGATGTGTTATCGATCACAATGCAACTCCTTCGCAAAATCGCTCCAAATTTTTTAATGAAATCTAGAAGACTTGATGTGATGTGAGGAATAGAAACAACAAAATTATTATATAGCGAAGATTGTAGGATTACTTTAGCGTTTCTTGAATGTGGGATTAAAAATTAAGAAAAAATAATATATAGTTAACATTATAGGTTTAGATTAACTTTTATTCAATGTGGGATAAAAAATAAAATATAAATTATAAAAATTAATATAGTTATTTAGTTAATGTTAAATAATTTAAGGAAAAGATTTATTTTAATTTCAAAGTAATGCATTAAAGGAAAATTTCTGTGGAAATTTTGTATAGAAAGTAGGGTCAAAATTTTCAAGACCAAAATTTTAGTAGAATGTTTTCAAATAAATTTTAGAGAAAAATTTTGGAGGGAAATATTTCAAACAAAATTTTTGGAGGGCAATTTTTCGGCAAAACTTTTTGTGGGGGGTGTAGCAGGGAATTTTGGAGGTAAAATTTTTGCCAATTTTTTTTTGGTGGAAATTTTAGAGGGAAATTTTCAATCTCTAAGCTATAAAATCTCATTGGGAGAGTGCATTTGCATAATTAAACATATTTTGTTTAAAAGCCATGGATTCTTCTGATAGTGAAGTTTCTCTTTTTGGAACATCAACATCTTCATCACGTAACAACTTTATTCATATTGATGAATATAACATGAATTATTTCACTATGAATAGAGAGTCAAATTTTCCACTTGGTCCTAATCCTAGGGATTATGAGAGCACAATTGATGAAGGGCAGGATGAAGAATTTCTTGTAAATAGAGAATCAAATCTTCCACTTATTCCTAATCCTAAGGATTATGAGAGCATCACTTATGAAGGGCAGGATGAAGAATTTCCAGTAAATAGAGAGTCAAATTTTCCACTTAGTTTTAATCCTAAAGATTATGAGAGCACCACTGACGAAGGGCAGGATGGAGAATTTTCTTTAAATAGAGAGTCAAATTTTATACTTAGTTATAATCCTAAGGATTATGAAAGCACCACTGGTGAAGGGGGGTATGAAGAATTTCTAGTAAATAGGGAGTCAAATTTTCCACTTAGTCCTAATCCTAAGGATTATGAGAGCACCACTGATGAAGGGGAAGTGGAGGATGAAGAATTTTTAGTAAATAGAGAGTCAAAGTTTCCACTTAGTAATAATCCTAAGGATTATGAGAGCACCACTAATGAAGGGGAGGGTGAAGAAATTCTAGTAAATAGAGAGTCAAATTTTCCACTTAGTCCTAATATTAAGGATTATGAAAGCACCACTGATGAAATAAAGGATGAATAATTTTCTGCAAATGATCATTTTACTTTTAATAGAGAGTGAAATTTTCCACTTAGTCTTAATCCTAAGGATTATGAGAGCACCAGTGATGAAAAATTTCCTACAAATGATAATTTTATTATGAATAGAGTCATATTTTCCACTTAGTCCCAATCCTGAGATTATGAGAGCACTAGTGATGAAGGGGAGGATGAATAATATCTTTCAAATGATAATTTTAGAGGCACATACGTGAATAATTCATTTTCTCTGAGTCAACATTTCAAAGGCAGTCATGGTGATGATGAATTCAATCCTCCAAGCGAGGATTTCAAAAACGTGGATGAAGATGGTGAATAATTTTGTCCGAGCCAGAATTTCAAAATCGCAGAGGATGGTAGTGAATAATTTCCTTTAAGTGAGGATGGTAATGAATATTTTCCAATCAATGATGGTGATGAATTTCATAATTATGTTAAGAATTATCATAGTGAGGATAATATTCCTCATGATGATGATGAAAATGTTTTTACATAGGATAATGAAATGATGGAGACGTTGCAAGAAAATATTATACCTAGGAGTAGGAGTATACCTTTTCATATCAATCTAATATATTCTAGTTATATAAGGGTTATGACAAAATATCTAACAAGAAGAAGTTCTATCCGTATGAAAGAACTAGATTACTACATTACAGGAGTATGATTTAGAAATTAAACCATCTAAGGTCATCCAAGGGCAGGGTTCATGTAAATTATCAGTTGAGTCAGAAGGATATCATCCAAATGAAGATCAAAGTTCTATTTCTGAAATAGGATGATACAATGAATTAGAAATGAATCAATAAGAAATCATGTATGTACCTATTCCAACAAATACATGGTACACAAATATAAACATTTCTTAATTTATGGTATTTCTCTTGAGCATTTAACAGTTAAACATAAAAGAGTTTTATGTCTGAAATGTTCCAAGTATCAATTAATTGATGGTATTCTTTTTAGAGAAAAATATGATGATGTATGGTTGTCATTATAAATATTGCAACAAGTTGTGTTATAAAGCTCCAATAAGCGATATGGGTGTCATGTTTTTTATGTTTATCATGTTGGTTTTATTTTCAATAGGTTGAACATTGTAAATACTGCAATGAGCTAAGTTATAAAGTTCCATGGGAAGTATGTTTTTCTTTTCTACGGTTTTGCTGGTTGTAGGTATCATTGAACACTGAAGACGTTTTTGATGGGGGGGGTCTGTAACAAACTCGGGTTAAAAATGCATGTAATAAAGTTAACAAAGGAAAAATAATAACCAAGGTCAAGGGACATGTATTCCAAGATGAATGTTTGGAAAAAACATAGTGACGAGAATCACTTGAGATTAATTAATGGCTATGGAAATTGTCAAAGAGAATGATAAAGGCTTTGGAAATCCATGAGTAATTTATTGGCATTTTATTTATGAAAATAATGGAAATAGGAGAAAATGAAGGTGAAAGGTCCGAGGTTGCATGTGAGGAGGAAATTAAAGGAAAATAATGGAAAATGAAGAAAATAGAAGCATCATTAATAAAAAGGCTTATGAGGATTAGTTAAGAACTTTTGTTAGTGTTAGCTTTGGTCAGTTCAATATTTTGGCATTCTCATTCTATTCCCTCTCTCTCTCATACTCTTGGACACTTAGCGCTTTCTTGGAGTACTTGTGGAAGAGTGTGGCATACTTGGGATTTGGAGCAAGAAGGCAAAGGAAAATCAGGAAAGCACAAGAGGACAATGAGATTAACAGATAAAGTGGGTTTTGTTCATAGATACCGAGTTTCATGTATGATTTCCTTGATAGTTTTGGCATGCATGGCACATGCATTTGGTTCCTTGGTTATGATCGATCATTGACATGGAGGATTTCCAGGATTAACAGTGCTTTTTCACAACCTTTCCATTTCATGGATAACTATGGGGTTGTTAGTTTTACCTTTTGTTTTTTTTTTTGTTTAAGGGTGCTTGACCCAGTTTCAGAGTGTACTACGGACCAACAAAACCCTCAACTACTGGCCCTTTTGGAAATGACCTACAAGCAAATCGTAGTCTCACCCGAAGTATTTATGGGAGGTTTCAGAACCAGGTTTCTACAACTAGATGTATATTCGCAGTGTGGCGCTGGTGTGTTCACTTATGTCTTATAGCTATCTACAACTTCACATACATGAATAACTTCGTGCTGAAGATTAACTTCACAGATTGGTACTTAACACGTAAACATAATAGATGAAATATATTATGTATTCTTCCTCATAATTCAATAAAAAACATGCATGGAGATATTTATAACAATAGATAATGAACATAGAAATATGCACAATACTTCGACAAAACTTCTTCTTTATTAATAAGTATCTTCAATACATATATTTATCTGACCTGCGCACCTAGCTACTGGTGGTCTACGCATTCAGCCACAGACTCTTCAAGGCCTCCACAAACTCAACTATGGAGCCTTCCCAAAAATACAAACCCAAGATAGAAAATATGATCAATCTATGAATTTTATCTATGCTTAGTTAGCTTCGACAAAGTATTACATCTTCTTTATATAGGTTTCCTTACTACAAGACCATGGTCCACAAACCATGGATCTGACTAAACAATGGACTAATACCTAATACCCGTTACAAGATAAGGGACTTTGACCCACCCCCAAACCCCTAGATGCTGCGCGATGAATAGAACTTTTCTAGCTCCACGCGCTTCGCTCGCCGAAATGCGGACTCTCTTTGAACAAAACTTGGACCAAGTTGGGCTGCGCTCAACAAGCCCCCAACACTCACCCGTGACTCGTCTCGAGTCAATCAACTGTGGTACCCTTGATTTTTGTTGCAATTCCATTGTAGACTACATTGTATTATTGAATTGTCTGTCATTTGTTTGTCCTGTTGTCACACCTCCTATAACAATGCCTATATGGTTGGGCCAACAACCTTCTGTAGTATTTTTGTTCCCTTTTATTCAACTCTTTGAGTCTTTCATCCATTGCTTGAGAAAGTTTGAGGGTATCATCCTGCCCCGACTGAGTCCTCTCTTGCAAAATTTGCTCCTTCCTCTGAAAATCATCTATCTACTTTTGGAGGTTCTTTCCTTTAGTAATACTGACGAGTCTCTACAAGATTGGTAAGGTCTTCACAGCTACCAAGATATTGTCACGCTGCTTCTGCTTCACCTACACTTCCTCCTCGATCTTCTAGATGTTTGGATACTCCTACAATGAGGTCCAAATCTACATTGTGTCATACAATAATTTTCTGCATTCCGCCACTGTGTCGGAGATGCCTTTTAATGCTGCTTTTAAGTCTTTCTACATATGCTCCCTCACTTCTGGTGGCATGGCTGGTTGCAACCTTATTTTTATCTCTAATATCTGTGTTTCATACTCGAATTTAATCTTTTCCAGTGTATTATTTGTTTCCTTGATTGCGAGGGAGAGATTCACGACCTTCTTTATTGGTGGTTCCTCCTCATGAACCTTAACGTCTGGGACTATGTTGCAAGTATCTTCGATGGATTTTTCCAACTGTTATCGTCACTACCATGCATCATCTCTTTGCTTAGCCACTTTCTCTAGCTCCTTCTTCAGCACAACTTTCTCCTTTTCCACTTGGATCGTCAACATCAAGGTTTGTTGTTCTCGCTCCTGCTACTCGGTTGTTAAAATTTGATGGAATTCATGCATCACCTGAATGGGTAGTGCGAAAATATTAATGTTGATGGTATTTCATGCTTTGGCTCATTATTTTTCCTCTGGTGTGTCGAACTGTAGTGCCCCAGGTGGCACTTGCAAAATTTTGATGCTGAATTGTGTCTCTACTCTTCACTCTACCTGGAGTGGCTGAGTTATTTGTTCTGGTTTTTTTATGTTTGTGTCAATGCATTTAGCTCCGTGATGCCTTCTTGTACCTAAATCAAGATCTCTCTATAGCGATCTTCAATTATGTCCCAAGTCTTCGCTATAATCTCCTGGACCTTCTCTCTGATCTCGTCGATGTCCCCCTTAGTGAGGACAAGCAGTACTACATCCTTGGACTTATCTGCTTTCTGCTTTTTCCTCTTTCCCACCTGTTAATGCCTTGAAAATCGCTGCAACAACATTGGGGAAACCACCTGGTCTGGACCTTAGTACAGCTCCTTTTCCGTTTGGGATAGTGGCTCCGACTGGGGATAATGGGACCAGTTTCCCAGAAATAGATAAAATGGGATGAGTGAATGTTTTATAAGTAACACTAGTGATAGGCGAAAGACTAATACTATTAACAAAATATAAATAAATGAAATTATCCCGGGAATCTATTGAGCTCTAAAGCGTAGCTTTTGATGCTCTATATCTCAAAGATAAATATATAGATGTTTGTATCCTTAAGACATAGATATTGAATTATTTAGGATTGCTGTGCTTAAATAGTTAGGCACAGCGATTTAAAGCGATATTACTACACTTTGCACATCTATATCATCAACATATACATGATTAAAAGTAAAGGCATATCATATAAACACCCAATAGTGGAATGAACAAGATTAACCATTATAGCGCATGCATACAATTAACGATAGCAAGATAATTACATAACAACTCATATACACAGAATGACTTCAGACAAAGATAGAAGTACCATTTGAGCTGTAGGCCAATCCCATATATCAATCACTATGTATGGCTTTTCCTTTAACACATAAACATTCCTCAATCAATGACAATAGTGCACAATTGAATCAAGAAATTTCTCCATTAAAGTAAAAGCGACTGGTCGAGTTTCATAAAAGAATAAAGGCTGAAGCACAATAGTGCAAACTTCAGTATGTTAAGTCTATCACAAAATTTTACGACCCTTTCTAAAGACATGAAAGGGTCTATAAATACTATACTAATCTAAATATCTATAAAACAGAAATGCTAATTAAGCTGATATCAATAACTTCTTGTTGCTATTTCTGCTGGCGATCTGAGGAGCTGGAGGATGATTCACTCTGTCGGCTGCTTATCTTTGAACCTTAGTTGATTGATGGCAAGCATGGGCTCAATCTCAGGAGGTTTGTTGAGCCATGAACTGAGCTGGAAGGCATAGGTGGCGTCTTGGATGTCGGGGATCATACATTGAACGGCATCGGTTAAGCATTTGAGGGCGGCTCTTTGTT
>APFE031659219.1:30209-64536 GCA_000404065.3 Pinus taeda
TCTAAGGTTGTAGCCGTAAAAATACCCAGTCACTTACATGAAAATTGCTTTCGCTGCAATGTTGATCTTCCTATTGTTTCATTCGATTATGCATTAAGTGAGGTTATCCTTTAATAGTTGGAGAACTTGTTGTTGATTCTCGATGTGTTCTTCCACTGCTTGAACCTTAGAATGATTATCCAAGACTTTTTGGAGATCTGGAGAAAATGATGATTTCGTTGTTTGAACCTCTAGTGAACATAATTGTGCAATTATGCCCCATTGCTATTTATTTAGAATCTTTGTCATGCCATTACAGTTGATTATCTTTCATGGTTTCCCTATGATACCCCTTAATTCAACTTCCTTTCTTTCCCAAAAAAATTTCAAGAAAAGTTCTTGAAAATCAAAGGCTATTGTAACCATTAGACTCCTAGCACAACATTAGGACTACCCATTGGAATATTCAATACACATTCTCCCATGGATAGCTTGATATTATGGCATTTTCTAGAGAGATTTATGGTTCCTCCATTTGCAACCATTACTTGACACTCTAGTGCTAGATATAGGAAGCAATTCAATTCCTTGCCTATCTTACAATGAATAAAACTATGGGTACTACCCAAATCAATCAACGCTATTACCTTCTTCTTCTTGATATGTCCTTCTATCATGAGAGTTTGATGGGTGGTAATTCTTATCAATGCATTACAAGATATGGTCAGATTCATTTCTTCTTTCTCTGGGGTTGGTTCCTAGTGTATATCTTCTTCTTTTCACATTTTTCTTATTCCTTTTCTTCCTCCTCTTCCCAACCTATGTAAATTAATTTCTTTTTAGCACACTTATGAACTTTAGTGTATTTTGTATCACAACTGTAACTAATCCCTTTGGTTATTTTTTCCTCCAATTGTTGTGGTGTCAACCTTATAGGTTGTGGAAGGATGGGAGAAACAACACTTCCATATTTATAGTTGTGAGTGGTAATATTCCAACATAGTTACCAATCAAATGAGAAAGTGAACTGGTACCTGTCGAGCAATAAAAAGGGTCTTTTCACCTCTATTTACCCTACATTAATTGTCAATCCAGGAACGATTTGTTATCTCAAAGAGTGTACTCAGTTTGAGGCAGTCATTTGTCAGAGTAATGCTAGTAGTATAGTGCTCTAAATACAAGAGTAAACAGATGCTTGGAATAAAATCTACTTGCAAAAAGAAACCTAAGACTCAAATCATGTGTTTAGAAAGCTACAACAATTTATCAGTCAAGGTTACAGTAATGGTAACTCTTCCCTCTATAAATTGATGCAATCAAAAAGCACTCAAAGAAAGGATCATTAATCTGGGAATTAGACAACATATGTCGATGTTCACTACAGTTTCATACCTTCCGCACACCAAAGCGATGATAACTTCAAATGTCAAAAAATGGAACAACAACTATTTTTATAAACAAGATTGAACAACAAAACCTTAACCTACGGAAATTAATGCAACAATAATTATAACCTACAGGATTTAAGTAACAGCCTTTGAATTGAACAGCAAACAGAAATGGAACAACGGACTAATAGAAATAAAATATAGAACAACAACTTAGATCAAATATGAATGTACAACAAACTAGATTAAACACGTGACACACTTAACATTAAAAGGAACAATAATCTAAGCTTCGATACAATAAATATGACTCAAAGCTATAAAGTAACAGCAATTGCGATCATAATGGAACAACAATCCTGAATGAACATCAATCACGATTGAAGAATAAACCATACAGTAGTACTGATTTAGGAACATACAACATTGTTAATCTGTGATCGAATGGCAATCTGTAAGGAACAATAATGTTATATCAATTGTCAAAAGGAACAACAATGTGATATAAAGTTAGAATGAATAACATAGCATTCCTGTTGCAGATAATAATACTATTTCGTCAAGTATATATAACAGAGCCAATATGTAAAACAGTAAAGCACGTCAGATTACTGAACGAGTAAATGGAAGAGATCAAACCACACATGAATCAGAAATAATGGTACATGAGCAAGTGATCCATTAGGGCTGGGCCCTTAGCCTCCAGGGACTCATTGCTTAAGGTTACTCCAGAATCAACGATAGAACGACAACAAGATTTATATATTAAACATCAAACAGAGTTACAGGGAATCGCTCTTCAAAGAGAGTCAATGATCAAAGTTCAAGTACCAAGAAGAATTTCATAAAAATAACAATTGTTCTCCCCATGCTAACAGTGCTACCCCTTTTTATAACAACCAAGCAGAGATATCAATGATATAGAGGATTATTAAGATAACGATCCCTCAGGATCAAAGGATCTTCAGGGATTCGCCAAAATGTTAGTTCTCAGTTATCCTCTTGTTCTTTTGCGCCGATTGGAGATCTCTTTTTCCTTTCTTTGGCTGTTACGCTCCAATTTGGATCACCTTGTTTGAACACGGTTCCCTGTTAAAGGGACAACAGTTAATTTGCTCTTGTTCTTCCCTTTGGGATGGTAGTCTTCCGTTTTCTCCTCTTTCTGCATAGAAAAAGGAATTATAGTTATTTCACATTACATATAAATCTTTTGGATTTTATCATAATCTCTTGTCATATACCTAGCTCATGATGTAAAAATGTTATGAGTTTTGAAGAAAAGATAACAAAGTAAATAAAATATCATACCTTCTCCAGTGCTCAACACACCCCCCTGCTTACGCTTTTTCATGGCCTCATGAAAACATTGTAGTTGACATGCAAGGTGGTGAGGGAGTAGGTTGGGGACAGGATCTCATGAGGAGGTCTACAGCCATGATGCCTAGCTAGGTGCTCAAAGAGATGTCCTGTCTGGCCCTCAGGCATTTCATATAAGGCTTGGTATCCTGGTGTAGGATGCCAAATGACCGGACTTTAGAACCTACAACCTATCCAAGATGGCCCTTCCCTCAAAATAAGATCACCATAGAGCCCCAAGCGATTAGTAGCTAACTTAAAGTTCTCATAGTTAAACGGTTCCTGGTGTTGGATATTCGGATTACAAGTCTGATATCGAAATTTAGCAGTTGCAATGGCAAGGTCTTTGATGGTAAAGCAGTATTCTAACTCTCGGTGATTGATTGCTATATGAATAGGTCCTAATGCTTCAATCACGCCCAGAGTCCTAATTAGGTTCCTATGTTTATTCCATAACTTCAATGGATCTCTAGGCTCAGCTCTCACCCATAAGTCTAATCCATTTCCTTGTCTTTGGAAGGCATTATAGGCTTTAAACCATTTTATTTGATTAACTCCAAATTAAATAAATGCCTGCAGTTGGACATCCCCAATGAAAGGGTTGGGATTCTGCTCTATTTCTTGATCTAACATAAGGTTGTGCAAATAGAATTCACATAATAATCTCTGAACCTTCACCCCATGGTGCTTACAACAATTTATGAAGTCATCAATAGTGTTTATTTCTATAGATGAAGTCATAAATAGTGTTTATTTCTATAGGGGCTCCTGCTTTGACAGCTTTAATTTTCAATTGCAAATATCTTTCCATTAAAAACAAAGCATAATTCTTAGCAGGTGCTCTACATGCTAGGACGTTAGTATACAAAGAGCATAAGTTATCCATTTGTTTGATGACTACATCTAGCCTATGAGTTACCTTTGTAACTCTTTCTTATTCCTTTCGCCATCCTTCAAAAGCCTGACTTTCGAATAAATTGACATCCCTTAGCTACTATTGTAATTCTTCATACTTTTCTCGAGAGACAGTTTGTTTTGTAAGTTTTTTTACTGCTTGTTGGGTTTGCATCAAGCCCTCTCGCAGAGTTACTGTCCTTGGGTCACTATCCCACATAGTAGTTGTAAGAGGGAGGTTCACTTGAATCTTATTATTGCATCGTTCCATAGTTATGGTTCGAATTTCCTCAGAGTATTGTGCCTCTATCTCAATTTCTTTGTCACAAGTCGTTATGTTGTCTGTTTGTATTTCGACATGGGTAACAGTTGAATGTTGTTTCTTTTGATTTTGAACAGCAGGCTGGACCTGAGTCCTCTTAACCTTTTTCCTAAGTGGTTTCACCGGAGTGGTTGCATTCTTTACCACTGGGATTCTTTTTGCTTTCTTCCCCATCTTCAGAATCTTGATTTTTTGTCGAAGTCACGCTATTACTTTAAGCAGTCTTTGTTATTCCTTTCGTAATCTTTTGATTTCTTCCATTTTATTAGAAGGAACAGCCATTCGCTCCCTTGGGCCTGGAATTTCTCCTTGACCAATTTCTTGATTTTCCTATTGGGGTGCTTCCTCATTATTCTGTTGATCAGGTTGTTCAGGGGTAAAAACCCTAGCTTGTTCTGCAATTTCCTAGGTAACTCCTTCTTCCCCCCTTATTCTTCCTAAAATTCTTCCGGTGTATTCTAACTTGGAGCAAATTGTTCCTCTTCTTCATCCTCATCTTTTTTCTCTCCAGATGCACTTTCATCATGGCCAGAGTGATTCTCTTCTTCTTCTTCCTCGTCACATAATTCTTTGGATGCACTCTTATCATGAACAGAGTGCTCCTGTGGTTGTTCTTCAGTGTGGAGGTTTAGCGAGCTGAGAGGTTGAGTATATTCTCCCATATTGGCTAGAATCTGAGCCAATTCATCTTCTCACAGTGGATTTTGCAACAGGCTTTCCTCACGTTGCTCTTCTTTTTCTTCCACCTAACCAGATTGCTTAGTCTCTTCCTCTGTTTCTCCCTCATCATTCAATTCTCTTTCGTTCTCTCCTCCTTCCAATTACGAGGGTTGCTCATCCCCTGAATCATCTATCTCCACCAGTTGACTGGTGTTCCCTTGGGAATTTTCTAGCCTCCCTCTGATCCATGCCAATCTAACGGATTTCCTTCATTTCAAAGGTCTATTTGATGTACTTGCAGTATGCCTTCGTTTGGGGGCTGGCAAAGCCAATCCCCCGTCTATTGTAAAAATTAGTTCTTCCCAACTGCTCTGTTGTTGAGCAAGATTGTAGCTAACTATCAATCATATCAACCCATGGTGACTTACTACCAATTCTATGTGGCGAGATTTCTTCATGCTTCGGGCAACATCACGTAATAAAGAATTTAAAAACGTAGGAAAATTCATAGTGCATTTTTGTTTTAATACAGCTAAAAGCTTAAGGTGGTGTGGTCTTACCACATCTTTTCTGCCTTCACAGGTGTTGCAGATTTGGGTTTGCTTGCCATTCACAGTCAGGGCCCTCCTTCTAGCGCCAAAAATGTTGAAGCCTCGAAAATCGCTGCAACAACATTGGGGAAACCACCCAGTCCGGACCTTAGTATAGCTCCTTTTCCGTTTGGGATGGTGGCTCCGACTGGGGATAATGGGACCAGTTTCCCAGAAATAGATAAAATGGGATGAGCGAATGCTTTATAAATAACACTAGTGATAGGTGGAAGACTAAAGCTATTGACAGAAGTATAAGTAAACGAAACTATCCCGGGAATCTATTGACCTCTAAAGCGTAGCTTTTGATGCTCTATATTTGAAAGATAACCATATAGATGACTGTATCCTTAAGACATAGATATTTGAATTATTTAAGATTGCTGTGCTTAAATAGTTAAGCGCAGCGATTAAAGTGATATTACTACACTTTACTCATTCATATCATTAACATATACATGATTAAAAGTAAAGGCATATCATATAAACACCCAATAGTGGAATGAATAAGATTTGCTGTTATAGCACATGTATACAATCAACGATAGCAAGAATAATTACATAACAATTTACATACACGGAATGACTTCAGACAAAGGTAGAAGTACCATTTGAGTTGTATGCCAATCCCAGATATCAATCACTATGTGTGGTTCCGCCCTTAACGCATAAACATTTCCCAATCAATGACAATAGTGCACAATTGAATCAAGAAATTTCTCCATTAAAGTAAAAACGACTGGTCGAGTTTCATAAAAGAATAAAGGCTGAAGCACAATAGTGCAAACTTCAGTCTATTAAGTCTATTACAAAATTTTACGACCCTTTCTAAAAACATGAAAGGGTCTATAAATACTATGCTAATCTAAATATCTACAAAACAGAAATGCTAACTAAGCTGATATCAATAACTTTTTGTTGCTATTTCTGTTGGCGATCTGAGGAGCTGGAGGATGATTCATTCTATCGGCTGCTTTCCTTTGAACCTGAGCTGATTAATGGCAAGCATTGGCTCAATTTCAGGAGGTTTGTTGAGCCGCGAACTGAGCTGGGCAGCGTAGGTGGCATCTTGGATGTCGGGGATCATATATTGAACGGCATCTGTTAAGCATTTGAGGGCGGCTCTTTGTTCATGAGGTTTGACTAGGAAGTGCCAATATGTTTCCATGTTTAAACTGTTTACTCCGGCGATTAATCTTCCTCTGTCTTCTAACTGTGGATAACATGTTTGCTCCAATGCATTTGCTGTAGTAACCTTTCCGGGTGTAAATTGGGAGATCAAGTTTGCTATGTAGAGAGTATCGTTAACTAGATCAACCAAATTGTTAGAAGTTAATTAGCACCTTGAAGCTGCTCTCTCTACCTTTAACACCTGTGTGTGCCATTCCGTGAACAGTATATCCTTATGAACCTCGAGTATTCTTGGAAAATTGGAGGCTTTTCCCGATTTCGAATCTTGCCATTCAAGGTATGCGGTAATAGCTTCATCGGCTTGATTCAAGTCATCCCTTGCTTTCTCTACCTGCTCATTTACGGCTGTAGTTAATTCGCAGAGTGGCTCCGCTTGAGAGAGTTGTTGAGACAAGAGTTTAACTTGCGCTATCAGCGCATTGTTTATCAACATAGCCTCTTTTCTGAATTCCATTATCTGCAAATCTCCTTTTATATTCTCTAGCTGTGTTGTTATTTGAGCGATATGCTCATCCTTGGGTTTTAACAATTGCTCATTTGCCGCTTTTAATTGCTCCAAAGCCTCCGTTAATTCATTTTGTTTTTGGATCGCTACCTGATTAATCCTCTGTTTCTCTTCCTCCCATTGCTGAGCCAATTGGCTATTTATTTATTGTTGCTCCACTAACTGTTCGTCTGCATGCGCTGTCCTCTGTTATTGTGTCGCTAACTGCTCCTCGGCTTGTGTTACCCTCTGTTTTATCTCAGCTAATTATGTTTGTAACGTGGAGATTTCCTGGTCTTTAGTCTTTAATAAAAGACTTACCTCTGATGCTTTGTCAATGGTTGCAGCTGAATAAGCTCCAGCATACTGTGACAATTTAGTCAGATCATTAGAGGGATCCAATTTCTCCTTCCACACTGCATTGCCCATGACCGCTTGTTCTGGAAAGATAGAAGGTTGATCAAGCCTTCGTCTCTTCCTCGATCGCTTTACCACTGCTTTGTGCCTTGCGCTGTAGAAGACATCAAATGGAGGAATATCTTCTACTTGTAGAGTGATTTGGTCACTAGGACCTTTTGGAATTACTTCAACTTCCTTAGTTTTAGGTGGGCCGCTAGTTCCGCTCAGAACCTGAGATGAGGTATCATCCTGCACACTGCTGGTTTTAGGAGTATCAGTACTTAGCGAGTCTTTTCCTCCACTGATAATAGTTTTGAACTGCTGCCATTCCTTTTGCAGTTCGGGGTCTATGATAGCACCCATGTTAGTATCGGTGGTGGTTTGTTTAGGCTGAGACTCCTTCAGCAATTGCTCTTGTTTTTCCTTTTCTTGCTGTTCCTGTTCCTTATGTCGCATTTCCGCCTGTTCTCTTTGCAGGTTGTCCTCCTGCTCTTTGCGCTGTCTATCTTCCTCTTCTTTCTTTAAGTGTTCTTCCTGCTCTTTCTTCAGCTTCTCCTCTTGGTCTTTCTTTTGTTGCTCCTCCTGCTCATTATTTTTGGTCTTCGTTGTAGTAGGAGGTTCCTTTGTCTGTTGTTGGCCAGGCTCGCTTGATGATGCTGCTTGGGTTGGCATTAATAAATCTAGAGGCAGAGTTTGTAACCTCTGCTCTCTGAGTTTATTAAACTCAATTAACCCTTCATCGTTGTATCGCATCTTGGCGAGTTCTTTGGCTTGACCTATCGATTCGGCTGAGGTGAAAACATCATCAAACATATCTTCTTTATGATCAAATGTCGCTAATTTGGCATGTTCCAAAGCAGCATATGCCATTCGCTTTGGGTCGAATGCCCTATTCGGAATTGTAGCAAGATTTAGAGCTTGAATCTTCATGGCTTCTTTTTCCGCATGTTTTAGATCATGTAGGGTGAAGACTCCACATCTGAAGGGGAAAGTAGGCCAGCCCCTTTTCTTCTCCTTTTTGAGAGTTTGTGTGGTGCTCTCAACTGTAATTTAGTATGCAATTTCCCTTGCTAGCAGTTTGTCAGGGACATATAAGGGGAGGACATGAGGATTGGCTTCGCTGCCAAAGACTCTAACATAAGTAAAATACTCTTCACCAAACCAACTAGCCACTGCTGGCAAGTCAAAAGAGGCTAGGTAGGAGATCCTTGGAATAGGCTTATCAAAAATTGAATAATAAACAAGAACCATGAAACCATTACAAATCTGATACATGTGGCTTTTATAGGATGACTTCCACATCTTGCGATGGTAAATATGAATGGGCGAGGGTCCTGTGTGGTCCACCTCCACCAAGAATAGGAATTTCAGAATTAAAACACAGGGTATCTTAGGATATTTTGCCTATAGTAGAACGGGGGAATTTTCCTCTCAGTGACTCTAGTTTTGTTCCTGAAGTCACTAACAGCTACTGCTAGCTTATCCGAAAGGATAGTAGCCCAATCCATAATCGTGCTGTTCACTGCCGCTTCCATGGGAGGAACCATTTCAATGGTAAAAACGGCAGAGTCGTGCAAACCCCACAATCTACACATCATTATACCAGCATAGCAATAAGGAGAACATAAAGAGTCGACTGAGTACTTACCGGAGGATTCATGCTTGTGTTTATTTGGATTTTGCCTCCAGTCCTTGATGGGTTCGGACTCAATCTCGTTCTCGCTTGCGAATTTCTCCAAAAAGGCGCTATTATATATCTTCTCCGGCTTAGGCAAATGATACATTTGCCTCAGATCTTCTCGCTTAAATGACCCAAAAATCCTTCCATCCTTTGTGATGAAAGTTCTGTCTGTGATGGGGATTTCTTCAATTGCCCATTTCACAACATCGGTATACGGGAGAATTTGCTTCCTTGCTGCTATCCTATGGAGGAAGGAATCGGCCAAATCCTTGAGAGAACATTTCGACTTCTTTAGTGAATCTGCGGTAGCTTATTCTACAGTCTGCGTTGGTTTCTCGGCCTCTATCAAGTCATAAGCTCCTTGCCAAGTTGTTCTGGCGAGGCCTACACATGTTGTGTCGGATATTAGGCCCTTTTTGCTGTTTACTACCGCTTGTCCTGCAGCTGGTGGATTCGAAACACCTGCAATTTTCTTCGAATTTTTACCCATCATGCCCGAATTCTTGTGTAAGACTGTATTCTGCACAGAGAGGCAATTTTGGCGTAACACAGAGATAGCAATAAAACTCACAGTTGAGAGCAAATGAAAAGATGAACGTTGATATACTTTGCTTTTGTAAAACCGGCGCGGAGACAATCTATAGGCAGATCTTAGGACATGGATCCATTAAGTGACCGTATAGAACCTGCCACCTTATAAATGCCCATTATACCAATATTTGGTCGAAAGATCTATTAAAACATGCAATGGGCATATTGACGGCCGAGCGGGAGTGATTATGCCTTAAATATCATTAAATCGGGCTTTCCAATCACTTTAACGGCTTTCTATCGAAAATCGTGCCTTATCGCATCGCATCGAGGGGGTATACATGACTGGCTTTAACAATGCTTTGAGTATCGCAGATCGCCGATTGCGATATCACATCGGCGAAAGGCATATGCGCATTAAGAATGAAACGAGGGGACCCGCCGATTGCTGATTGCGATATCGCATCGGCAAAAGGCATATGCGCAATGTTTGTAAAATGAAGGGGATGTGCCGATTGCCGATCGCTGATAGCTTATCGCATCGGGACTTTGATGTGGGGTGCTTTAGTGGTGTATTCAGGTATCGTCGATCGCCGATCGCCGAACACTATTTCGCATCGGCGGAAAGTCTTTTAGCCATTTGTTGCATCCTTCATGTTATTGTGATATGCGATCTTCCGATCGCTTTATCGCAATAACCGAATATTCGCTTTATTTCCATTTTTAAATAGATATTGCTTTAAAGGGTTTATTCATAAAGCGCTCCTTTGATTATCGGATTTTTATAAAGTAAACTTTTTGATATCAATTTTATTTTCAAAGGGACCCATTTCATATTTTAATGTTTTTTGTGAATAAAAATAACATGAAATGGGGTGTTGTTTGCAAAGCACAACAATTGGCGATTCACTGGAAGAACCAGTTATCTCTGGAGAAATCAAAAATACTTTAAAACTTTTTGAAAATAGAGTTCCAACTATAGAGGAAAATTCTGATATAACTAGGTATCTATGCATTCTGAATATCGTAGAAGTAATTTTACTAACTTCCTTCTTTTGCTAATTTGAAATTGATACATTTTAAGTTTCAAATAGGCCTCTATTGGTTTATTAATGGTAAAAATAGAAAAATCTCTCCAAATCAGCTTTTATAGTAAACTCGCCTGTCATAGGTAGAGCCTCTACTGCCAGCAAACGTTTATAGTCTCGACAGGGATACCTTTTAACCATATAATTGTCCATTGTCCCATCCGATAAAGAGTATGATTATCAGAATGAATTCAAAACATGCTTTCATATTTTGTTCATCTTCCTTTTTTCTGTCATTGACAGGATAAAAAGCCATTTCCCTGGTTTGGTGGCCAGCTATTGACAATGCCACTCACTGGTAGTAGTCTAACTGAACAAGCTAGCTCGTGATGAGACTCCTTGTCTTGAAATCTCAAGCCATTACCCTGTTTTGGTAGGCAGTATTGGTAATGTCAGTTAAGCTATTTCCCTATGAACATGGTAAGCAGGCTTGTAATAAGACCTCTTATCTTTAATATCTTTATATTTTAGAATTACATTCTAAAAAAAATCATCACCTTTAATGAATGGGATGGACAATCTTTTCTTTGAGAATTGATGGATGACAGGTTAAGAGTTGAAGATGCTAATATTGAATTGATTTCTATCTCTGATATTGATAACCTTTTGAGACCAATTTGAAAACAGAAAATAACTCACATTACTTTTATGCACTTAGGAGGAGTTGATCAAACTTAATTGGTGATTTCAGAATACAATGATACCTAATTTCCCAAAATTATCTCTTTTGGTTGAAAATTCTATTGTTTGAAAGCAAATATTCATGATATTTCTATGAGACAACTTTTCGAATATAGTGAAAGGTCAATGGAATATGCCTTAAAACTTTATTTCTACAAACTAAGAAAAATTCTACAGAAACAAAAAGGGAGAAGGGGTCACCTTCTCAATTGAAGAACTTTTTTAGGATAAGGCCATTTACAGGGAGAGACTCCCTGAAACCTGTTAAATCTTGCAATAGAAAGGTTGAATGGCCTATTTTCTCACAGATCTGAAATGGTCCAAGCCACAACTTTTGAAACTTGGTGTGTTTGCCTTTGTCCTCATGGGCTTTATCCCATTTCAGAACTAGATCGCCAACTTGGAATTGTTTTGACCCTGATGAAGCTGAATCGAAAGCTGCTTTGATGATTTGCTGATGTTTGGCGTGGGTATCCTTAGCCTTTTCTCTTTCTTCTTCTAGTTTTAAGATTTGATCATATCTGAGCTGAATAGAAGAGGAAGGAGCTTCTTCGATGAACTGTACTAGGGCTAAGGAAGGAAGAACAAGATTTGTAGGCAATATTGCTTCCTTTCCATATACAAGATTGAACGGAGAGGTTCCTATGGAAGCCTTCTGTGTTATCCTATCAGCCCATAATGCGAAGACTAAGGATTTATGCCAATTCCTATGATTTTGTTCGATTGTTCGTTTGATAATTTTAATCAGATTCTTGTTAGTGGACTCTGCCAAACCATTGCCCTGAGGATAGTAATTAGCGGGATACTTTAACTTAAATCCTCTTTTTATAGCAAAATCAATCATAGAATTGCCTGAGCAATAAGAAGCGTTATCAAATACAAGAGCAGTTGGGACACCAAACCTGGTAATGATGAATTGGTCAATGAATTCAATGATTGCTTTAGAATTTGCTGTCTTCAAAGGGACTACTTCAACCCACTTAGTGAAATAGCCGGTAGCTGTGAGAATGTACCGATGCTGCTTGGAAGAAGGTGGATTAATTTCCCCGATGATATCTAATCCCCATTGCTCAAATGGTTGTTCAATGTTAACTGGTTGTAAAGGGAAAGCTGATTTTCGTTGTCTTCCACTAGCAATTTGGCAGTTGAGGCATTTCCATACATACTCATGGGTGTCTCTAAAAAGAGTTGGCAATAATATCCAGCATGAATAATATTGTGAGCTGTTGTGTCAGCTCCAAAATGTCCTCCTGCTGGTCCATCATGTAACTCCTGCAACACCTTTTGGGCTTCAGTTTTCTCAAGGCATCTTAGCAAAATAGAATCATAATTCTTCTTAAAGAGCACATTATCGATAATTGTAAAACTCTTTGCTTTTAACCTGATGGCTCGTTTTCTTTTGTAAGATAAATGTGGAGGAGCATGACCATTTTTTAAATAAAATATCAAATCTACATATTGAGATTCAGAATCAGTGACACTTACCTAATTGATTTCTTCAGTTGGACCAGTGTCGCTTGATTCGGGAATGTTGGAAGCTCCTGCCAATATCCTGCAAAAACCTTGGCCCCTAACAATCTTTGCTGGCCTAATTTCTAAGTCATATTCTTGAAGTGCTGTAACCTAGTTTGCCCTTTTTTCACCCAATTCTTTTTGTAATAATAGCTGCCTAACAGCTGGGAAAGGAACTATCACTTTTGTGTGGGTTTTGAGAAGAAAGGGTCTATAATATTTGACTGCTTTAAACACAGCAAAAGCTTGTTTCTCTACATCAGAGTAATTCAATTCGGCACCCTGAAGATTCGAGCTAAAAAATGAGATGGGTGCCTCCAAATTGTGATCATTTAGTTGCGTAAGTACTGCTGCATATGAAGAACTAGATGCGATAGTATACAAGGTGAAAGGATTAGAGAAATTTGGAGTAATTAAGGAGGGGGCGTTGATAATGTTTTGCTTTATCAAATCAAAAGCTTCTTTTTCTAGTAATCCCCACTTAAAGACTGCATTTTTCCTAATCATTGCCTGGAGGGGCAAAATAATTTGAGAAAAATCAGGTACAAATCTTTTAACAAAATTAATCTGGCCAAGAAATGACTGCATCGATTTCTTATTGTGCGGGAATGGGATCTCAGAAATCTCCTTGATCCGATCGAGATCAATATAAATGCCATCCCGAGAAACTACAAAACCCAGGAGTTTCCCTTGATCAAGAGCAAAGAATGATTTTTTGGGGTTAAGAGAGATTCCATACCTATTACACCTTTGAAAGATCTGGTTTAAGTCATGTAAATGATTAGACCTCTCTTTAGAAAACAGAGTTATGTCGTCTAGGTAGACGACCACTGTTCGATTTATCAATCCCCTAAAAGCAGTGTCCATAGCTCTTTGGAAAGTGGCTCCTGCATTTATAAGTCCAAAAGGCATCTTTTGATATGCGTATGTCCCCCATTTTGTTCTAAATGTAGTTTTAAGCTGGTCATCAGGATGAACCAAGACCTGGTTGTATCCTGAAAAACCGTCTAGAAAAGACATCAATTCAGAACCTGCTACTGATTGGAGTACTTGATCCATAGTAGGCAATGGGAAATTGTCTTTCAAACTTGCTCTGTTTAGATTCCTGAAATCAATACAAATTCGAATGTCGCCATTCTTTTTCCTGACAGGCACCATATTAGAAACCCAATTGGAATGTCGGACTGGAAAGATAATCTTGGCTTTAAGGAGTTTGTTAAGTTCCGTCTTAATCTGGCTTTCCAAATTTGGGTGAATTTTCCTTAACTTCTGCTGAATGGGTTTTTGATCGGGAAGCATTGGAATTGTATACTGGATAATAGATGTGTCATAAGTCTTTAAGTCATCATATTTCCAAGCAAAAATGTGTTTATTCTTTCTTAACAGTTTAACAAATGCTTCTTTCTCTTCTATAGAAAGTCCTAATCCTAAATTGACATTCTGAGGAGCCTTCTCAATACCCAAATTTATCAATTCAAACCTTAGGGTAGAGCTTTGGATCTTTGTATTAGTTACAAGTTTAAACCTGTCTTTTATATCATAAATATCTTCAAGTTTTACCACAGGTTTGGGAATTGCATTTTCTTGAGGTAATTCCTTTATTTGAGAGTCATGCTCATCTTCTTCCATGATTTGATTGTCATAAGACTTTTCAGAAGTTAAGAATTGTAGGATATCATTATCATGATTAAATACTCTCCAATTAGTGATGTTATCAGGAATTGAAGGCCGGAAAATCAACTCTACAGAAAACCTATCAGGGCTGTAGTCTTCTGAAGGTAGGAGCCTGGAGGCTACGTTGGCTAGTAAGTCAGCAGCTGAATTTTGGGACCTAGGAATGGAGGAAATGTTAAATGCTAAAAAATGCGAAGTCAAGTCTTGCACAAGCAATTGGTAGTGCTTAAGGTGATTGGAAAGGCAATGGATTGCATTTCTAACCTGCTTAATAATAATTTCTGAATCGCCGAATACTTTAAGATATTGCACTTTAAGGCCAATTGCTTTATATAAACCCTGAACTAGGGCTTCATATTCGGCTGTGTTGTTAGTGCATTCGAATTCTAACCTGCAAGACAGCATTGTCTTTTCTCCATGTGGACTAACCAAGATGCATCCTGCTCTTGAGCCTTCAGAAGACTTGGAGCCATCAAAATACAAAGACCAAAATAAAGGAGTATTAACATTGATATTTACAACTTTCTCATGATCATTAAAACACCTAGACTTATCTGATTGTGAAAAATTTTCAATCTGAGATGTAAAATGATTAACTGAGAAAGGGGAGGGTTGGGCAACAAAGTTGCCAAAGAATGATTCTGATGAATAGTTACCCAAAATGTTGTTGTTGGAAGCTACAGGATGGTTTTCTTGTTCAAAATCGGTAACTGTATGGGTCATATGTTTTTCTCGCTCTATCTTTATTTGATTTGGCTTACCTTTATAAGGAAGCCACATGTGTGACCAATCAGTAGAAATGTACCCATGTAATTTTTCGGACCAGTCTCTACTCAAAATCAAACCGTAAAACTCAGGTATATCGGCTATACGAATGTCAATACTTTGTACTATTCTGGGGTCAGCCGACAACCTGATGGTTACAGAATTGATTTCTCCAACAACCTGTACTTTAGTTCTGTCTAATTGAACAATATGGATGGCAGACTTCTGGGGCTCTATGTTCAATTTGGAACAAACTTAAGCTGGCATTATGTTAGAAGATGCTCATGAATCAATTAAATAGTTGTGTAGGTTTCTGTTGTAGATTTCATAAGTTAAGAGAAATGGTGGAGTATGAGAGCTTGACCTGTCCCCGATTAGGACTGAATCTGTAGCTTCAACCATACCTGGAGGGGATTGGCCTGAATCATTAGCAGCTTTTGAACTAGGAAGGGGAGTAGAAGGAATAGCATTTAATTCTTTAAGAAGTAACTTTTGCTGATGCTTTAGCTTGCTAAGCTCAAACATGGTTATGTTGGCATGGTCTTTTTCATGTCATCAACAATGTTGTATTCCATTGAATCAGATACCACTAACGTCTTAGAAGTTGAAGGGGAAGTAGAAGTTGAGGGCTGGTTTTGGGGGACTACTGCAGGTGATTTCTTTGGAGGGACTTTTTCCTTTGTTATAGTAGCACCTGCGCTCCTTTTCTTTGAAGTTGCCTGGATAGGTTCAGAAGTACTTTTACTCCTGGTGGTAACTGGGAAGGCTTCTTCTTCATTATCAGTATCAGGATCGGGGAGTATGAAATCCCACATTCCATGACATTGAGCTACTTCTTCTTCATTGTCAGATGGTGGTGTTGCTTCTTCTTCTTCTTCTTCCTGGTCTGAATCTGCATTAGATATGACATTAGGTGGCTTTGTTTCCATTTTCTTATAAGTCCTAAAAGGTCTTTTGTTTGAAGTTTTGGCCACCTGTTTCTTTATGTCAATCATTTCGTTGGATAATGTTTTCAGGACCTTTTGCAATCCTTCCATGTCATATGGATCTTTTGGATTTTTCTTCTTAGAATCTTCTTTAAAAGAAACTTTTTTAGCTTTTCTATCTTCCAAGGTAGCTTTCTTTTCTAAGGAATTGATACGTTTTTCCACGTCAAGTGCTTCTTTCATGTTTTCTGCTAAGGTAGGTTTCCCAGCCCGATCTACAAAAATGGCTATATTGGCAGGTAGGGCAATGATATACCATTCGCTTCGTATTTGTTCACTTGGTTTGGAAGCTGTAGGGATTTTGTTAAGGAGTTTATTGAAGCGAGCATTAAATTCCTTTATGGGTTCCCTATGTTCTATTCTCAGGTTGGAGAGATCGTTTATCAGAGTTGCTAAAGACCTATCATCTCCATACTTAGTAAGAAACTGCTCTTGGCATGTACCCCAACTGGTAATAGAACCAGAGGGTAGGGAGAAATACCAGGATCCTGCTAATCCTTTCAAAGTATAAGGGAAGAGTCTGACAACAACATCTTCTTGCGTTACCGCTTTCAAGTTGACCGACAGCATGAAATTATTAATGTGTTCTTCGGCCTGAGTTCCATCATCTGGATTAAATTTGGGGAGCCATTTCTCAGGAGCATCTAGTAAAGGATGCAATGGTGCAGGCATGTTGACCGCACCAGGTCTGGTCCATGGATCTACCATTGTAATAGTACCAGTGGTTGATACTATTATTGCGATTCCAGATGTATGAGAAGTAGATGATATTGAGGGGTGAGCAGATTGAGATGTTGAGGCTTCTGTTCCTTGGTGGGTAACAATATGTAATGGAGGAGTGGGTGGTTGACTTTGCAGATGGGGAGATGAAATGGATGATGTGGAAGAAAGTTCTCCACTATCAGATCCTTCAGTATATCTCTTGTCCCTTTTCCTTTCGGGTAAAGGGAACTCAGTGGGTTCGATACCAAGTTTTCCACTTTGGAGTCTGGTAAGCGGACGAGATAAATTGAATTGCGAAGTCGCACTGCTTTGTGATACCTCAGATCTCTGTGGTGAAATCGAGAAGCTCTGAAGTTTGTGGATAAGAGACTGGACTTCAGGGGATTCAAGACTTAATTGTTCTGGAGTATAATGGGTGTGAGAAGTGGTGGTTGATTCCTGTTGTTCTTGATCATGTGTTGGAGACCCAACATGCGATCGAGAATAACTAGGAGAATTGGAGGGAGAATTACTCTTAGAATTGCTTGTAATTTTAGGTTTGCTTGCCATTCATAGTCAGGGCCCTCCTTCTAGCGCAAAAAATGTTGATGCCTCGAAAATCACTGCAACAACATTGGGGAAACCACCCGGTCTGGAACTTAGTACAACTCCTTTTCCATTTGGGATAGTGGCTCCGACTGGGGATAATGGGACCAGTTTCCCAGAAATAGATAAAATGGGATGAGTGAATGTTTTATAAGTAACACTAGTGATAGGCAAAAGACTAATACTATTGACAAAATATAAATAAATGAAACTATCCCGGGAATCTATTGAGTTCTAAAGCGTAGCTTTTGATGCTCTATATCTGAAAGATAAACATATAGATGTCTGTATCCTTAAGACATAGATATTGAATTATTTAGGATTGCTGTGCTTAAATAGTCAAGTGCAGTGATTTAAAGCGATATTACTACACTTTGCACATCTATATCATCAACATATACATGATTAAAAGTAAAGGCATATCATATAAACACCCAATAGTGGAATGAACAAGATTAACCGTTATAGCGCATGCATACAATTAACGATAGCAAGATAATTACATAACAATTCATATACACAGAATGACTTCAGACAAAGATAGAAGTACCATTTGAGCTGTAGGCGAATCCCAGATATCAATCGCTATGTATGGCTTTTCCTTTAACACATAAACATTCCTCAATCAATGACAATAGTGCACAATTGAATCAAGAAATTTCTCCATTAAAGTAAAAGCGACTGGTCGAGTTTCGTAAAAGAATAAAGGCTGAAGCACAATAGTGCAAACTTCAGTCTGTTAAGTCTATCACAGAATTTTACGACCCTTTATAAAGACATGAAAGGGTCTATAAATACTGTACTAATCTAAATATCTATAAAACAGAAATGCTAATTAAGCTGATATCAATAACTTCTTGTTGCTATTTCTGCTGGCGATCTGAGGAGCTGGAGGATGATTCATTCTGTCGGTTGCTTATCTTTGAACCTTAGTTTATTGATGGAAAGCATTGGCTCAATCTCAGGAGGTTTGTTGAGCCGTGAACTGAGCTGGGCGGCATAGGTGGCGTCTTGGATGTCGGGGATCATACATTGAACGGCATCGGTTAAGCATTTGAGGGCGGCTCTTTGTTCATGAGGCTTGATTAGGAAATGCCAATATGTTTCTATGCTTAAACTGTTAACCCCGGCGATTAACCTTCCTCTGCTTTCTAACTATGGATAACAGGTTTGTTCCAATGTATTTGCTGTAGTTACCTTTCCGGGTGTACACTGGGAAACGATATTCGCTATGTAGAGTGTATCATTAACTAGATCAATCAAATTGTTAGAAGTCAATCTGCACCTTGAAGCTGCTCTTTCTGCCTTTAACACCCGTGTGTGCCACTCCGTGAATAGTATGTCCTTATGAACCTCAAGTATTCTTGGCAAATTGGAGGCTTTTCCCAACTTCGAATCTTGCCATTCGAGGTATGGTGTAATAGCTTCATCGGCTTGATTCAAGTCATCTCTTGCTTTTTCTACCTGCTCATTTACAGTTGTAGTTAACTCGCAGAGTGGTTCCGCTTGAGAGAGGTATTGAGCCAAGAGTTTAACTTGCGCTATAAGCGCATTGTTGATTAACATTGCCTCTTTTCTAAATTCCATTATCTGCGAATCTCCTTTAACATTATCTAGCTGCGCTGTAATTTGGGCGATATGCTCATCCTTGGTCTTTAATAATTGCTTATTTGCCGCTTTTAATTGCTCCAAAGCCTCTGTCAACTCATTCTGTTTCTGGATTGCTGCCTGATTGATGTTCTATTTCTCCTCCTCCCATTGCTTAGCTAATTGGCTATTTATTTGCTGTTGTTCTACTAACTGTTCGCCTGCGTGCGCTGTCCGCTGTTTTTGTTCTGCTAATTGTTCCTCGGCTTGTGTTACCCTTTGTTTTATATCTTCTAACTCTGTTTGCAATGTGGAGATTTCCTGGTCTTTAGTCTTTAATAGAAGACTTACCTCTGATGCCTTGTCGATAGTTGCAGCTGAATAAGCTCCAGCATACTGTGACAATTTGGTTAGATCATCGGAGGGATCCAGTTTCTCCTTCCACACTACATTGCCCTTGACCATTTGTTCTGGAAAGATGGAAGGTTGATCAAGCCTTTGTCTCTTTCTCGATCGCTTTACCACGGCTCTGTGCTTTGGGCTGTAGAAGACATTCAATGGAGGAATATCTTCTACTTGTAGAGTGATTTGGTCGCTAGGACCTTTGGGAATTATTTCCACATCCTTAGTTTTAGGTGGGCCGCTGGTTCCACTCAAAGCCTGAGATGATGTATCATCCTGTATACTGCTGCTTTTAGGAGTATCAGTATTCTGTGAGTCTTTTCCTCCACCGATAATGGTGTTGAAATGCTGCCATTCCTTTTGCAGTTCAGGGTCTGTGACGACACCCTTGTTAGTATCGGTGGTGGTTTGTTTAGACTGGGACTCCTTTAGCAATTGTTCTTGTTTTTCCCTCTCTCGTTGCTCCTGTTCCTCCTGCCGCATCTCTGCCTGCTCTTGTTCCTTCTGCCGCATCTCTGCCTGCTCTCTGCGCTGTCTATCTTCCTCTTGCTTTCTTGAGCGCTCTTCTTGCTCTTTCTTTAAGCGCTCTTGTTGTTCTTTCTTTAAGCGCGCTTGTTGTTCTTTCCTCAACTTCTCCTCTTGATCTTTCTTTTGTTGCTCCTCCTGCTCTTTATTGTTGGTCTCTGTTGTAGCAGGAGGTTCCTTTGTTTGTTGTTGGCCAGGCTCGCTTGATGATGCTGCTTGTGTCGTCATTAATAGATCTAGAGGTAGAGTTTGCAACCTCTGCTCTCTGAGTTTATTAAACTCACTTAACCCTTCATCGTTGTATCACATCTTGGCGCGTTCTTTGGCTTGACCTATTGATTTAGCTGATTTGAAAACATAATCAAACATGTCTTCTTTATGATCAAATGTTGCTAATTTGGCATGTTCCAAAGCAGCATATGCCGTTCGCTTTGGGTCGAATGCCCTATTCGGAATTGTAGCAAGATTTAGAGCTTGAATCTTCATGGCTTCTTTTTCCGCATGTTTTAGATCATGCAGGGTGAAGACTCCACATCTGAAGGGGAAAGTAGGCCAGACCCTTTTCTTCTCCTTTTTGAGAGTCTGGGTGGTACTTTCAGCTGTAATCTGGTATGCAATTTCCCTTGCTAGCAGTTTGTCAGGGACATATAAAGGAAGGACATGAGGATTGGCTTGGCTGCCAAAGACTCTGACATAAGTGAAATACTCTTCACCAAACCAACTAGCCACTGCTGGCAAGTCAAAAGAGGCTAGGTAGGAGATCCTTGGAATAGGCTTATCAAAAATTGAATAATAAACAGGAACCATGAAACCATTACAAATCTGATACATGTGGTTTTTGTAGGATGACTTGCAATTCTTGCGATTATAATATGAATGGGTGAGGGTCCTGTGTGGTCACCTCCAACCCAAGAATAGG
The DNA here is from genome assembly GCA_000404065.3 of Pinus taeda. Classification (NCBI taxonomy): domain Eukaryota; kingdom Viridiplantae; phylum Streptophyta; class Pinopsida; order Pinales; family Pinaceae; genus Pinus; species Pinus taeda. The sequence goes on from APFE031659219.1 coordinate 51,132, forward strand.
GATTCATAATTCAACACAAGTATCTAGGATATATGCACTTTAGTAACTGGGGAATTTTCTTGATGATTATTTTTGTCCTGAAGTCACTAAAGCTAAGCTAGCTTATCTGAAAATAGTAGCCCATCCATATCTGCTGTTCACTCCGTTCCATGAGGGAACCATTTCAATGGTAAAACGGCAGAGTCATGCAAACCCCACAATCTACACATCATTATACCGGCATAGCAATAAGGAGAACACAAAGAGTCGACTGAGTACTTACCAGAGGATTCATGCTTGTGTTTATTTGGATTCTGCCTCCATTCCTTGATAGGTTCAGACTCGATCTCGTTCTCGCTTGCAAATTGTTTCAAAAAGGTGCTATTATATATCTTCTCTTGCTTAGGCAAATGATACATTTGCCTAAGATCTTTTGGCTTAAATGACGCAAAAATCCTCCCATCCTTTGTGATGAAAGTTCTATCTGTGATGGGGATTTCTTCAATTGCCCATTTCACAACATCGGTATACGGGAGAATTTTCTCCCTTGCTGCTATCCTATGGAGGAAGGAATCTACCAAATCCTTAAGAGAACATTCTGACTTCTTTGGTGAATCCACGGTAGCTTCTTCTGCCGTCTGTGTTGGTTTTTCGGCCTCTATCAAATCATAAGTTCCTTGCCAAGTTGTTCTAGCGAGGCCTGCGCATGTTGTGTCGGATATTAAGCCTTTTTTGCTGTTTAGCACCGATTGTCTTGCAGCTGATGGATTCGAAACACCTTCAACTTTCTTCGACTTTTTACCCATCATGCCCGAATCCTTTTGTAAAACTGTATTCTGCACAGAGAGGTGATTTTGGCGTAACACAGAGATAGCAGTAAAACTCACAGTTGATAGCAAAAATGAAAAAGAGGAACGTTGATATACTATGCTTTTGTAAAACGACGCGGAGACGATCTATAGGCAGATCTTAGGACATGGATTCATTAAGTGACCGTATAGGGCCTGCCACCTTATAAATGCCCATTATACCAATATTTGGTTGAAAATCTCTTAAAGCATGCAATGGGCGTATTGGCGGCCGAGCGGGAGTGATTATGCCTTAATTATCATTAAATTGGGCTCTCCAATCACTTTAACGGCTTTTGTATTGAGAACCGTGCCTTATCGCATCGCATCGGGAGGGGGCACATGACTGGCTTTAGCAATGCTTTGAGTATCGCCAATCGCCGATTGCGATATCTCATCGGCGAAAGGCATACGCGCATTAAGGATGAGACGAGAGGATTCGCCGATTGCCGATTGCGATATCGCATCGGCAAAAGGCATATGCGCATATGATTGTAAAAATAAAGGAGAGGTGCTGATTGCCGATCGCCGATAGCTTTATCGCATCGGGGCTTTAATATGGGGTGTGTTAGTGGTGCACAAGGGGATTGCCGATTGCGATATCGCCGATAGCTTTATCGCATCGGGGGAAGTCCTTTGGCCATTTGGTGCATCCTTCATGTTTTTTGTGATATGCGATCTTGCGATCGCTTTATCGCAATAACCACATATTCGCTTTATGTCCGCTTTTAAATAGATATTGTTTTTAAGGGTTTATTCGTAAAGCGCTCCTTTGATTATCGGACTTTTAGAAAGTAAAAGTTTTGATATCAATTTTATTTCTAAAGGGACCTATTTCATATTTTAATGTTTTCGTGAATAAAAATAATATGAAATGGGGGGTTGTTTGCAAAGCACAAGGCCACCACAGTTGTTGGTACTCTCCTGTTGACAATAAAAGGTGACTGCTCTGATATTCCTGCATCATTGAGGAGTTCCTCATGCTCCTACTCTATTTCCTCTATTTTTGTCTCTGTATCCTTTCCACTTGTACCTTCATCCTGCAGGGTACCTTTCTCTGTTCCAACCACTCCACTGGGTGGAGTCATCAATTCTTCATACCAGTGTTGTACTACTGCAGGAAAATCATCTTTGGTTACTAATTATGGCAATGGGTGCCATGTCTTAGTCGGGTCCTTCATTTCCTTCACATAGGCTCTGTGGAAGTTTGCTTTGATGTCTGCAATGTGATAATACTACTTATATAAACTAGGTGACAACCTTGGATGATGATTCACCACCATGTGTAGATTCATTGACATCACCCCCAAGGAAATCCTATTCTATGTTGCCGGCGTCGACTCCTTAGTAAACCAGAGGGAGGCATATCTCACTGCTTCACAAATATCCACCTCGACATATGGAAACTACGAGTCTTCTGGTTCTTTCCATGTAATTAGCAATGAGGATTATCAACCAGGCATAGTGGAACATCTTCCCCTCTTCTTGTGCTTCCCTATAATCTATAAAAAATTCCTTGCACAGATAAGAAACCCAATTAAACTGGACCCCTATGCTGCACTGTGTAGCCAAAGATACTACAGCTGCAGGCACCTCATTGGCCCTACACTTACTCATTACCTTACCTGCAAAGCTATGCGTGGCGAAGTGCACTCCTTGGTCATCGATGGAATTGATATAATATCCACACAATTTCTTCACTAATATGAACTTGTCCTTCATCATTTGCACCATCTCCATGTCCTTATTTTTTCCCACAAATTCTTCTGCGGGGTCTTTTCCTTGATGACGCAATGTTGTGATTCTTTTTATTAACATCTCTTTGATCTAGATCCTCATCCCTAGCTAGAGGCATCCATCATATACCAGTGCGAGGAGCTATCGCACATAGGCTGTACTGGATGTGCTTCTACCAAAGTGTGGCACATTCATCATGTTTAAGAGGCCCACTCTCTGCAATCATGTAGCACACTGGTGCGGCTCTAGCCTTATGACTCCACTTTCTGGGTACTGAACCTGCTTCAGATATCTACTTGGTTCAAATTGTGAGTATTTGCTCCATTGATAAAGTCCTAGTCTTCCATCTTCAAATGTGGGATCTTCCCCAACACTTTGCCATCAAATGACACTTCCTTCGATAACAATGGAGTGAACATGTCAAAATTTTCATCCTTTGGATCCTTAACCAGCTTGGTGCTCGATTTTTGTGGTGGCATGTAAGGTGGGAGCACAATGGAATCTCTTTTTCCCCTGTCTCCATCCAGTGAAATTCAGCCTCCTCTTCGCTATCATTGATCTATTGAGGCATCTTCTTCTGCATTGGCTTCTTTCCTTTCTACACAGGCTTCTTCCCATTATCTTGTTTGTTCTTTTTATGCACTTCCTTCTGTGTTTTCTTCCTCAAGGATTTTCTTAGTTTTGCCCTAAATACCTCAGTTGGTCTCTTCTCCTCCTTCTTCCGTGGTTGTGGTTCTGTGGGTACCTTCTTTTTCGGTGACCTCACACACCTTAGGGACATGGGTACATAAATTAGCTCTTTCTCATGTAGATGAAAATTCTGAATTATCCAAGCACAAAGTGTAAAATGTGGCACAAGATACGATTTTTATAACAAATTTGAATTCCCAGCCCCATGATTGGCTAAGATTTGCTCATTTAATGACGGTATTGGGCTAGATACAACCAACTGTGCTTCATAAATGCCTTTCTCCCATGCCTTTTAATGGTAGCTTTTTCCTTCCAACGATCATAATTCCAGCCAACTTCGACGAACCTTCCCTCATAGTGGAGTCACTTTTTCTTTGTCGCGATTCCTTCAGACTTCGTCATACTCTTGAGTATTGCGTAGTAATATTCCTTGAATGAATTCCCTTTCTACAGAGTAGTTTATAGTCCCATGTCCACTTTCAACTGTAGGTGGCACTAAGACTTTCCTCCCTTTTTTTCAGTGTGAAGCTCTAGGGACAGAGTCGTCCCTGTATGTCTTCAATCTTCTACCATTCACTTGTCTCAGAATCAATTGACCATTCAACTTCGTGAGCTGAAATGCACCACCATTAGAGATGTGCTTGATGATTTTTGTTCCTAACAAGTGTGTTTTGAATTTGCCTAGGAACTTCGCAAATTTGTTGTCATATAATAATAAAATATCTCCTTCTTAGAATGTCTTCTTGATATGCCTGTCATGCCAATCTTTCTCCCTTTCTTTCTGTACTTGCTGATGGAACCCTGCTATGAACCTGTCTTCTTCTAGAGCTAGTATCTATGACATTCTTTCCTTCATAATGTCAAGGTCTGCCATATTTGTGACAATTACAATTCTCAAACTTGGCACAATTTATTCCATAGGCTTAACTGCCTCTTGTCCATATACAATCCTAAACAGTGTCTGCCCTGTAAATTTCTTACATGTTGTTCTATATGGCCATAACACCAATGTAATCATTAAATCCTAGTCTTATCTGTTCACATTGCATACCTTAGTCAATGCATTCTCTGGAATTTTATTGAAAGCTTCCATTGCTCCATTTGCTCAAGGATAATAAGGAGTGCTCTTTTGGTGGTAAACCTGAAATTCTTTAGTTAGTGCTTCAATGGTCTTATTCAAGAAATGTGTGCCTTTGTCACTCATTAAGATCTTCGGACAACCAAAAATGGACAATATATATTCAAAGATGAACTTCACAGTATTTTCTACGCTGTAATCCTTCACTGTTTGTGCCTCGGCCCATCTTGTCAAATAATTAGTTGCAGTGATTATATACCTCGCAGTAGTCTTCTTTCTTGGCAGACCTATAGGTCCAACAAAGTCAATAGCCCATTTGTCAAATTCTAGAAAGTTACCTGTGGTACTAACATCATCTCGTCTCTTCTAGATGGCTTCCTTGTTCTTTGAGATACATCACATGCTTAATGGAATTATTTTGCATCCTTATGTATTGCGGGCTACCATAACCCAACTCTCAAGATTTTATGTGCAATGGATTTTCCTGCATAGTGCCCACCTACGACTCCTCCATGTGCTTCTGTCAGAATACTCTATCGTTCGTGTTCAGGGACGTATCTACACAATACTTCATCTGATCCTATTTTGTACAAGTGTCGAGCAATCAACGAGAAATTAGTTGCTTGAACCACCAACTCCTTCTTTACTTCATAATGTACTCTGCAAGTGCCATTCATGTGGCCAAAAACTGAATAATATCCATGAAGTCGTCATTTGTGACTCTGATTGCGAATAGTTCTACATAGAGCAGGTTATCTTCGATACTTGTGGGTTCTTCTCCTGTCTCTATTCTTGATAGATGATCAGTCCCGACATTCAATTTCCCTGACTTCACTAAAACCTCGAAGTCATACTCCTGGAATAATAACAACCACTGACAGATATTTCCTCCTAAAACAAGGCTATTCACTAGATATTTTAGCATGGAGTGATCAATGAACATTTTGAAATGTGCTCCCAACAGGTACTGCTTGAACTTTTGTAATGGATATACCATAGCTAATACCTCTCTTTTTGGAGTGCTATAGTTCTTTTCCACCTTGGACAATTTTATGGTTGCAAATGCTATAGGGTGATCAATTTCTCCTCCTCCTAGTTGTGCTAATAGTATACCCAATGCTATGAAAGATGCATCAACATGTACATGGAACTCCTTCAAGTCCGGGAAAACTAGAATACGCACAATTACCATTTTCTCCTTTAGTACATCCAAGTTCTTCTGGCACTTTTCGCTCCATTGAAAAGTCATGTCTTTCTTCAAAAATTTCTCTATTGGCACTATTATCTATGCTTACCCCTTTATAAATTTCTATAATAGCCAATGTGTTCCAGTTTTGTGCACATTTATCTCATTGTTTTCGGTGCTGGAAGGTTCACAATAACTGCGATCTTCACGGGATCCACCATTAATCCCTATTTACAAACTACATGTCCCAACAGTATACCAAATGGTGCACAAAATATGCACTTCTTGAAGTTCAATGAGATCTGGTACTGCCCACATGTATCCAATATCAACCTTAAGATTGCTACATGCTTCTTCAATAGCCCAAAGATTTTCCAATCATCGAAGTATACTTCCAGAAACTTATGTATATATTCTTTGAAGTTCACGACTACAACTCTGGAAAATATAGTAGGTGCGTTCTTTAATCCAAAAGGCATCACTGTGTACTGGTAAGAGCCCCACTCTGTAGTAAAATTCATTTTATGTCTATCTTCTTGCACAATTCTGATATGATGGTATCTTGAAAATCCATCTATGAAAGAATAGGCCTCCTGTCCTCCTACATTGTCCAATACTTCATCTATAAATGGTGTAGGGAAGGGGTCATGCAGGCATTCATAATTCAATTTCCTTAAGTCAACACAAATTTTGATTTCCCCTTTGGTCTTATTTTCTTGAACCACCATGGGACTTACCCATTCAAACTCTGCGACAGGTTCGATTATCCCAGTTGCTAACATTTTGTCTAATTCTTCTTTCACCTTCTCCTTGTATTTTGGATTCAGTCTATAAGGTCTCTTCTTGACAGGCTTCACTTCAGGTTTCACAGGAATCCTCATAACTCCCAAATCCCCTACTATGCCTTTCATATCTGAAAACTTGGTGGGAAAAAACTCTTGATATTCATGCATGATATCTGTTATATTTCTGACTGTGTCTTCATCCCAATAATTTCTTATTGTTTCATACTTCGGTGTAGCCTTTCATCCTATATTTACCTTCTTCATCTTCAATGGCTTCGTTATATCAGGCATCCCCTTATCCCAGGTCCATTTACTTTATGACAACGTTCGAATTATTTGATGTCAATATTGCGAGGATCTTCATCCTCTTCCGCAATGAGATTATAATATTCCATTACATTATGTATCTGCGCAACCTAACAAGGTTTCCAAATAACTGGAATTTCGTTTTCAAAAATATTCTTCTTAACTATATTCAAAGCTTCATCTATATGTGGACAATCATCTTCAAATCTAAATGTCATTAAAAATCCATCAACCATTTCTTCCCAGCTAGCAGTACCATGTCGAAGCTCTGTTTCCATATACCAATTCTGAGGAATTTCCTCTAGGGTATCATTGAAGCCATGCACCCATTCTTCTCATGAAATTTCTTCCCAAGTTTCCATACAAAGTTCTATGTGGTTTCTAGGATTAGTCTGGCCATCATACTTATCTATGAGCTTTGTTTCTACTTGACCAAACCTTACTCACATCAACCTTCTACATTGTTTCCAGTCTCCTATATTCTTCTTATGAGTACCATGCCATCTAGTAGGAGTAGCCCTTAGTGCTTGACCCAGAGCTAACAATCTCTGACATTTGGGTACCTGTCTTTCATAATATCTAAAGAAAGTATTTATAGTACCTAAACCATCATACAAAGGTAAATCACATACCTCAGATGTCATACAATGCACTGCTTTAGTGATCTTTGCATATCGCCTTGTAGACACTTCATGCATCCTATTTTTCCAGTTCTCTAATTCCTCTTCTAAATCTGAAGTGTAGGAACTATCTTGTTCCCAAGTCAGTTTTCTGTTTGCAGTATCGTTAATACATTCTTATTCTTTTGTTGTCATTTGATAAATTTTTTCGATGTCAACTGCGTTGTACTCTTCTTTGACAATTTTAGTATACTTCTATCCCTCCGATGGATCTAAGGGAATAATAACTCTCATATTATTGCTTTCAAATATCATTTTCCATTTCTTTACGTTAATTATAGTCATGTTAGCAAATAACCGATCCAATCCAAGAAATGCGGGGTAGGGATTATTGTCATCCACAATCTCAATCACTTCAAAGTCAATGGTAGTGCGAACTCCATCAATGTTTCCTGTGATACCTGACAATCTTCCTAGAGGAACAATCTTACTAGAGGAACAATCTTCTATTGATTCACCATTTTTAGCTGAATAGTTGAACATTGCAGCTTAGGATTACCCATCAATTCCCAAGTTTGCTTTGGCAATACATTGGCATCATGCCCTAGATCCAAGATAACTTGGTCCATGTCATATTCTCCAATTTGTGCAGTAAGCCTCATTTGTTTTCTAGTTCAGTTCTTGTGTCTATGTAGATTCACGATTCACTGCGTGCATCTCATTCTGCGGTACCTCTTTAGAAGAGCAAGAGTGTATCAATTCCTACAATCCTTCTATGGCCTTCTAATTTCTCAACAACTTCATGCAATTCTACAGAAAAGACTTCAAGATATCTGAATCGACATCTTGTGTCGCAACATGTACTATCTCGTATTTATCCTTTTGATTCAGCTTTGTAGTAGAGGTCGAGGGCCCATCATCCATAAAGATTCACCTCACCTCCATGAACACTTGTTTTTCCTTCTGAATATCAAACGCAGGAGCCTTTTTAGTAGTTTTCCTTATCTATGTAGCTTCAACTTCCTTTTTCCCTTCCACTTTATCATCTCCATTTGCAACTCCACTTCTCGTTACAATACTGATGTGCGGTTTAGCCTTCCTTGGCTAAGCAATCATGATTTGAATATTTGCTGCAAGATGTTGGTTCCTTTTCTCCTGCGTATTTGTGATAAGGATGGGGATATCTTCTATCACACCATCAAAAGACTTATACTAACTACAAGTTGTCGTAGGGTTCTGACAGTCTTTTGCGAAGTGTCCTGCTTGTCCACAATTAGAACAGATAATCTGGCCACGTCCTCGACTAGCTCCTCTTCCTCGTCCTTGAAATCCTCCTCGACTAGTGTGATGACCTAGATCCTTATGTGTATGTACTTCATCTTGCAGTCTATAAGAATCAGCAGTGCACTCCATCATCAAGTCATGACTTCAACAATTTTTCTCGTCATGACCTACTGATCTACAAAAGTTTCAAAATAGCTGCTTCGGGGTTTTCGCATACTTGTAATAGATCTGACCTGCAAATATATGAAATGATGCCAATATATCCAATAACTGTAAACAAACACAAAATATAGAAATACTTCTTTATTGATCAAACCCTTGAGGTAGGGAAACATTATACAATCCCTCCTTAAGGAAGGAGAACACTCCACAAGTCATATGCTTGTCCATACAATATTCTTTCACATCTCTCTATGGGGAGTCTCTAGCATCTATATAGGATTCATACATACAATACCATGGGTCATTACAATGGTTCTCTCAATACCATCCATCTAATACCATGGGCTTATCACATTATTGCTAACTACTTGTGGTCCCTTACATGATGCGGGTTAACCACTTTATTTATTAACTATAGCCCATCCCATTATTACATTATTCCCTTGGGTACTGTTCAGTGTTGGTACCATCCCATGACCTCCTTTTTCCTCCTAAAACATATCATTTGCCTACTTCTTTCCATCATATATCTCTTAGATCCCTTGAAAATTGATTAGTTAATAGTCCTATAGTTATTAAAATGCATTAAAATTGATTTAGGAGTTTTATGTTAACGAATTAGGGATTTTTGGTAAAATGGCTACAGGAAGTTCCAATATCTTGTAATTGGTTCATTGTTTGACATGTGGCATGACAGCGAGGCTAGAGCGAAGGGTAGGGATGAAAAGTAGAATGTCCAAGCATGGACGAATACCTATCCTATAGTAGAATCAACCCTCCTACATGCGCGCTCAACGAAGGTCAAAGTATAGCATGTTGGCGACAAAGGCAGCAACAACAAAGCATTCTAAATTGATTTAGTTTTGTTCCTTTTTGAAATCAGTTTAGGATAGAAACATTTTAAAAATTACAACATTATAAAAGCGGAAACAACCACATCATGAATGTACATTCGTTTTCAAAATGTAAGGGTTGTAAAGACATATGTAAACACAGTTCTGAGTAGTCAGTAGTTGGTTATCGTTGTATCATTTGAAAACAGAGTTTGAACTTAATATCAAAGACATAGTTGCAGTCACGATCTTTTCCTTGTTGCGTTGATTTGATAATCAGTTGATCACAGTCCAGTATACCTCTGGAACGTGGATGGGCCCTGCATTAACTTGGTATACTGTCATTTCCTTTTCATTCGCAACTTAGGGTATTAAATGATATGCAGAGTAATTAGAATTGGTTGTTGATTTCAATAGAATGCGTATGGTTTATGTTTATGATAGTGCTTGAACAGTTCATCACTGAGATCGTGAATCGTATCCTGTAAGGGATTCGATCCTTTGTTGTCTTTTAAAGCAATGTCATGAACACTGTTATCATTTCAAAGTATGCTTACGATTTCTGTATGTTTTTATCTTGCATGAATATTAGTGAATGCTGAGTATTTGCTGAACAGGGGTTTTATGCATAGTGTCTTTGTAAGGAGATTGAAATCTTGGTTTGCAGTGTTACACAGTGTTTTAATTTGGTAAATGAATTGAATGACAATGTTGTAATTAGGTAGATTAACTGAGTGACCTAAGTGTTTGAGTGATAGGTAACATACCTCAATCTTCCGTAAAGAAGTCCTGTGACCTACCATCATAACCACTTAGCTAATAATCCTTTATGTCTATATACGTTAGACGCATGCCTCTAAGTCTACGCATCCTGGTCGATAATAAATATAGCCTAGTCTAGCACCCTAGACAGGACACTACATTTTGGCGCCATTGCCGGGGAGGCGTACTTAAATGATTCAAAAAGAAAAAAATTTCAATAAACAAAAATAAGCAAAAACACAGTTAGAAATCATGTTCATTTATGCCTAGATTTAGAGACAGTCAGGGTAGATTCATAAAAACCCCCCACCATTCAAAAACTAACCCATCATCATCAGGAGCAGACTCTTTAGGGAATTCAACACCAGTTGAGGAAGTCATCATACAAGCATTAGAGGATAAACAAAAGTTAGGACAGAGACTTACTCTCATTGAAAGGCAAAGTTTATTAACACATAAATCGCAGAAGAAGTACTTTCCTAGGTCTTCCACACAAGGAGAAAGTAGCACAGTGACCGAAAAATCTTTCTTTAATCTCCTCCTTAAAACAAGTGACACTGACACAGAGAAACCTATTAGAATGGCTGAGGAAGGAGATGGATCAGTACCAAATCAAGGACATAGAGACGAAGAAGAGTCAACTTTTAAGTTTCCTATACATGAACCACAAGAGGATGATGAGATCAAAATGAAGAACATACCTCCATCCGTGCTACCAAACTTTTATGGTATGGCTTCGGAAGATCCAGACTCATTCTTGTTCGAGTTTGACATTGCATGTCGAACATATGGCTATACAGATGATGCCCATAGGCTTAGACTCTTCCCAGCGACATTAAAGGCATTAGCCTTAAGATGGTTCATGAGGCTTGGTGAGCATGCGATAGTTGATTGGGATGGCATGAGAGGAATATTTCTAAGGAAATATCAACCTTACTATAGATCCAAAGAATATAAAGATGATATCTTTAGAATGAGCCAGCAAGAGGATGAAACCTTAGAGGAATACTTAGAACGGTTTGTCTACAACTTACAAAAATCCAAACACCGAACTATGCCTCTTGATATGATCCACACAATATTCTTGAAAGGCATCCGAGAGGAATACATGGATGATCTTAACTTGATGGGCAAAGGTGACATTTCTGCTTTACCCTTTGAAGAAATCGCTGAGTTATGCGAAAAGTATTCAAGGAGCAAAGCTAAAATGGGAAAAAGAACCCTGTCATCCAAAGTCACAAAATCTGCCTTAGCAAGTGTCACAAGGGCTTAAATAGGGAATTTGTTAGAAGAGTTTAAAACAGATCTGTTAAGCATCCTAGGGAACCAAATTGACACTCTAAAAGCTAAAAAGAAACAAGAAGTTGAAGATCAGATAATGGCTATTTTCTGCCCAAAATGCCGGAAGAAACATGCATTAAAAGACTACCCACTAGAAAACATCCAAGTTTGTGCTTTCTGTATTGAACATCATGATATGTTTAACTGTCCTAAAGTTAAGGTTTTGCAGAACTGTAATATGGCAGCTAATGCAGAGATGGAAAATGTGTATTACATGGGCACAAAGAGACCATGGCAGCCAAGGCCAGCACCTCAAGGTATGTTTCCAAATCAAAATTTGCAATTTCCTGTAAATGATCAAATTATGCACAGAATTCATGGAATGTACCCATGCCATGGCAGCATGAAAACCACCCATAGCAACAATGGAGACCATCTCAATAGTACTCTCAATCTTATCATACATATCCTCAATCATACCCACCATATTCACAATCATATCAACAATACCATCAGTCGTATTCATCACGTTCTCAACCATATCAGCAGTATCCTCAGCAAGTTGTTTATCAGCCTCAACCTACTCAATAAGCACTGCCTGCTCCTCCACCAATAAATCCACCACAACTACAATTTCTAGCTAACTCACAACCTTCCAGACCTACTCAAATTCCTGCTCAAATGTCCCAAATCCAAATAATAGAGCAGAGAGGCCAGCCTACAATGTAGAAGAGGGAACCTCATATCCCACACTACCCTTGCAAAATATCAACTTGAGGTCTGGTAGGGTACTCCACAAAGATTCTCCAATAATAGATAAGCGAGAAGAAAACACAGAAAATGACAATGAAATGACAAATCAAAGAAAACCAAACGATGATACCAAAGATAAGCAGATGCAAGCATTGCATCCACCTTTTCCAGACCGATTGGTTCAAATGAAACCTCCACTGTCTATACCTCAGTTTGATGTCTTAGATGAGCTCAAGAATGTCTACATAAAAATTCCGCTGCTGCAAGCTATAAAAGACATTCCCATATACACTAGAGCCATCAAAGACATGTGCCTCAAGAAGCCTGCTAGAAAAAGGATTGATCCTCAAACCATTCATGTTATAGGACATTTAGCAGGCCTTATGACCAATACCATCTCCATAGAAAAGTATGTTGATCCTGGCATTCCCAAAGTGACCACCATCATTAACAACATACAAATTCCAAACACTTTGATAGATATTGGGGCCGCAATCAATGTCATGACTCTTGAAACCATGAGAACACTCCATCTTACAAATTTGCAACATACAACGATTGTTCTAGAACTAGTTGATAGGTCTAAAGTGATTCCTGAAGGGATTTTGGAAGACATAATTGTCTCACTGGACTTTTGGGAGTATCCAGTGGATTTCTTAGTTCTTTAACCCAAATCCAATTTAGGAGGGCACCCTATCATTCTTGGTAGACCATGGTTAGCGACTGCTGATGCATTCATAGGATGTCGATCGGGCAACATGATCATTTCGAGAGGGACTGAAAGAAAACAACTTACCCTCTACCCATCGGCACAATCACCAGCAGTAACACACAATTTGTGGCTTGATGATAAATTCAATGATAAAGAAGAAGTACAATATGTTTTTAGCATTGACCAAATCTATGATTTCCAAGAACAAAACAATAATGATTTGGTAGAATTATTCCTTTCTCAACCTGATATTTCCGAAAATTTGGGACACGACCAATATCATGCTGCAGATGTACTTTTAGCCCAAAATTTTCAGGAAACATGCACCATTCAATCTTTGCAAACCACATTTCACGACATTTTTCCAGTTCAATCCATCACCAACACAC
>APFE031659223.1:0-13734 GCA_000404065.3 Pinus taeda
AAATAAATGAAATCTTTTCTACACAAGGTTTTTGTTTGTTCTGTGTGGTAATGGAGAATGAATTTTTAATGAGCACTCTACCTGTATAAATAGATCAGCAATAAGATTGATCTAGTTATTCATTTTTGTCTACAGAGATTATGGGATTAGACTAGAATTCCCAACATTCCTTAAATTTCCAGCATTTAATCTTTCTACTATGGCTGTGATAAGGATAAGAATGATTTTATTTTAGCACAGGTTTATTTCGATTGCAAAAATGGTTATTTTCTTACAAATATGTATGTTGTTATTTTTTATGTCCTTTAAGCAAATTTAACTTACATTAGTTGGATTTGGTTTCTTGTCTTCAACCTCGGGTTGCAAGAGCTGAGTCCCTCCTGGTTCTCTATCTCTCAGCCCACAAGGTTCATCTAGACTCTTGGGCAACTCTACCTAGGAATGGAACCAACCTAGCCCCACAAACATATTTTCTTATTTGTACTTATGTGATCGCTGTATTTGTTTGACAACTATTACTCTTGTACATTCGATAATATTTATCATCTATCTTTTATGAAGATTTAACAAGGTCCTACCCCACCAACCTATTCATTTATCTTTTCTTCACATAATACCACATACATAGTTTGATTATGTACAACTATTTATAGTTAGTTTTTTCTCAGAATTAAAATAAGAAAGGAAGAAGAATTAATGTTATCGTCTAGTTACATATTTTTTCTTTAATTTCTTTGCTAAGGATAAGTATACTTATCTAGATAGAATTTAAATAATTCTTGGAACTATGTCAGGAAAACAATTATCTCCTCCCTTCTTGTGAGATCGACAATAACGTTTATATCTCCCCCTGAGCCCCTACTTCCAGAATAATTCTATGAGTAAAACTGCACAGGGTCCAATTCTCTGGTATCAAGACCTTTCCCAAAAGGTCCAAGATTTTTCAGACTTATGTCTGTAGGTGAAGTGTTTCATTGGTCCCAGCCCAGCCCAAGAACCCTCCTCCATGATAGCACATTATTTACTCTTTAGTAATGGCATAGTCTTGCTCGATTCTATTTCTCTAGCTTCTTTCCTCCTTTCCTTTATTCTCCAACCGAGAATCCCCAGAAAGAAAGAAAACAAGCGTAGAAAAAAGAGACCCCTCTTTGCCACTGAGATTTACTTATCTTCAGGAATGAGAACCAAGAACTGTAACTTCCATAACTATCTGGAAGTTAGGCATTCATTCAGAGCTTTCCAAAGGTTCCAAGTTTATTTGAAATAACATATTCCCAAAATATTAAATGATTGTTCCAAATATTTTCTTTTCAATTCATAACTATGTCATTTCATCTATCAAAGTAATTGACAAAAATCCAGAGTTACTTAAAAAAAAATAAGGAGTAAGTACTTGGAATAACTAGCGTGTCACATCTTCCCTCGTGGTTCAAAACACCATCCTCAGTGTTTTATTCTTGTTCTTGAAACAAATGAGCGTAGACTTGTCACATGGCACTTTCATCTTCCCAAGTAGCCTCCTCGAGATTAAAGTGTGTCCATTGCACTTTAACTTGGTTTATGGCTCGTTTCCGTAACATTATTTCTCTCTATTCAAGGATGCGTTGAGGTTCTACTAGGAACTCTCTATCCGGTTCGACCTATTATACAACCATAAATTAATTCACAAAAATATTTTATATTAAAGTCAAATAATAAAAAAACTTTTAACCCAATCATTACGTGAACATCCTGCCAATGAATCACATGTATAGCATCATATACATATCGTTTTAGTAGCGAGACATGAAATAAATTATGAAACCATATTAGTTTGCTGCCACAAAAATTTATATTTCATGAATTGTTTCGAGGACAACCCGGGAATATTTTTAGGAAATACATTAGCTAATTCCCGAATTATTGGTATGTTTTCCAAGGTAATAGTCTTCTCTTTGGAGTTAGAATATCCAACTTGAATAGCATAAATCACACAACCTTTTCTGATGCATTTTCTTAATTGAGAGGAAATAATAGGATGCAATCTCATAAGCTTTTTACTCCTTGTATCTCTTTCCAAGTGTCATCTTCAACAAGGTAGCTAATGGACTTGTCTTTACAATTTTCTAAAAACCAATGGCCCTCTATCTAGTCCATTCCTATCAGCAAATCATATGATACTAAGGGTAAAATTCAAATTTGTTGTTATGAGTTGGTCCCCTATCTCAAGGGAACAATTTGGTACCGTAACATTTACTCTTCTTTTAGCTCTTGTAGCTAGTTTTACCAGCCAAGGGATTTTAAATTTATGAATTTGTAAATCACATTTCTCCATATCTTAGGGATGACATAGCTTAAGCTTGCGCTTGGATCTACTAAAATAGACATGCGCTAATCAACTAAATTACCTTCTAGTTCTATAATGGTAGGTTGATAATCAACTTGATGATCTTCTAGTGTAACATTGATCCTGGACATACTCCTTGCCACCTCGCCAACAATAGATGCTTCTTGCACATTAGCAGCTTGTTGAAGTCTAGTACGATGAGGGAAGCTCTTGTAATAATGAGGTTCTCTACAACCCCAACATTGCAAAAAGGTTTTTTGTCCTTGACTGGGTTTTGGCTTGCTAGATGCTCAGTCAATTTATTTTTTGCTTGCAATCTAGTCTTTTGCTTATTTATTCTATGTTGTTTAATTGAATGATTTCTTTGTGTATTCTTGAAATTTGTAGATTTAGTACCCCGAAAATTCTAATAATTTTTTTGTCCCTCCTTTTGAGACCAATTGTTGCTAGAATCTCCTTTCTGTTTTACCTCTTGGTAGCACATTTGAGATTTTTGAATGGCTTCTTCCATAGTTTAAGGATTATCAAACTCTATTCTTTCCTTCATAAATGTAGGAAAACTACTCAAAAAATATTGTGCTTTAGCTTTTTCATCCTTGATATATGGCACATACCTTAATAAAGATGTAAATGTGGTCACATACACATCCATAGTGAATTGTCCAAATTTCAAATCATGAAATTCTTTGGCTTTTTCATTATCGAATTTCCCGCGTCAAGTATTTGTTTTTAAAATGTTTATGGAATTCATCCCATGTCACATCCTGATCCTCTATCCCTTGAACTATTTTAATCTCTTCCCACCATAAAGTTGCATTCCCCTGGAGCTGATAAATGGACAATCTTGCCTTAAGGTTACTGTCATATTCATAAAATTGGAAATATTTGTTCATATTAATGATCCAAGCTTCTGCAGCTTTCTCTGCCTCCCCATCAAAGAATGGAGTTTTAATCTTTTTGAATTTCCCTTACAACTCCAATTTCCGCTTCTTTATTTTCCTTTGTTTTGAAACATTAACCGATTTTTCTTTAGAATTCATTCTGTTTTTGTTCATTCTCTAGGTGTGGCTCCCTTCCAGAGTATCTTCAGCTTGGTGTTGATGCTATTCTTCATCTACAATTCTCTGTTTAGGACTAGGTCCAGAGGTTCAATGATTCTACTTCTCTGTGAGGCTCTTTAAAATCCTCTCCTACTCTTGCATTATTATTTCATTGTATGTCCTCAATCGCACAATTTCAGCTTCTAGTTGGTGAACAGTTTCAAGCAACATATTTGTTTGGGGTTGTTGTTCTACACCCAAGTTCACCCAAACTTTTGCATTTGCATCAAGATTCACCATCGAGCCTGCTCCTCGGTCTCCAGATCCTATCCTCATTGCAATCTGTTTACCTGCTCACTTTTCTTCTCTGTTCATATTCAATACATTTACTATTAGTATCCTTGCCTGTTCATTGCACAATATTGAGAAACTAGGCACTGATACCAATTCTAACATGCGTCCATCATATCAATTTGTATTTTACTTTTACTCAACATTACAAAAGAGGAAAACCAAAGATAACAATATTAATCACCCATTTACCATAAAGGTTATAGCTACAATTATTCTTATAACTCATTTGTTAATTTTCATCACACATATTTAAGGCTAAGTTATACAAGGCTATAGTAAACCTTTACAAGTGCACAACTACACCTTTGTAATTTATTAAAACTCAACCACATTTGCAATTTATTATTATTTGAACACATTTGAAAATTTATTAATACACATAGTTCCTTATGGTATTCATGTTATGTGACTCCATTTTTAATGTTGTCATCGACATAATATTTCTAGTCTTGGTTACCCTAGGCGGGAGGATGCAATGACCATCTCAAATGTTATGAGGGATCCAACTGTTATGCACCTCCTGGGGATCATAACATATGAGAGATCTCATGGTTGTGCTGACTGCATCACATTGATGGTTGAGATCACTTACTTCTTGAATCAATGACTCTGATTAGTTGGGAATTGGTTAGGGTATAGTTCCTCCTCCAAACACTTGTTCACGGTTTCATTTGCTTCTCTGAGCTTTGATGGTATCTCTGCAGCTAGAACTTACCCTTGTCGTTTGCATATGCTATGACCGACTATGGTCTGTCCCCAGGTATTATACATACACCCTTCAACTAATATTACCCTGCAATTATCTGATTTTGAGGTTATGAATACGTCTAAAGTTAAATAACAAGAAAATTTAGGGTTTGAAGCTTAGAATTGATTTTATTATTCCAACTTGTCTTCCTGTTGAATTTATTCTCAATGAAGTTTTTTTGGGGGGGTGAAGGTAAGGCAGTCTTGGCTACCAACCGATGTTGATAGATTTCTCTTTACCTTGTAGGTTACCGTTCGATTTTCACTCCAAAGTTTGTGATTGAACTCATAGGTATAAGCAAGTAGAGTTTAATTACTACGTTCAACTTGTCTCCTATCTATTTTTCACCCTTTAGTTACTTTGTGTATATGTGTGCAGGTATGGCCTCACTCTCTACATTTAAACCATATGCATGTGTAGATATGGCCTCGCTCTCTATGTTTAAACAATACTTTTGGAAACGTCGAGTTTTCCCTATTTGTTCAGTAACTAGATATTATTCTTTACTGTGGTCTTTGAGGTTTCTTATGGCCAAGATGAGGTAGCTAGGAATTGATCATTGATATTCCATCTCAGGGTTATCGTCAAGGGTTATTTTCTCTCAAGGTTATCGTCGAGGGTTATTTCTCTTATTGGAAAAGTTGTGATGATTTTGTATAGACCCTAAACTTTTGGGGAAATTTATTTTAATTGTATCAATTTTCTAAGTTAAACAATGGAATTGATGGTGAGTTTTCAAGTCCTTTTCTTGATTAGAGACAATATTAGTTATTCGAAGTTTTTGTTCCCTTTTGGCCATTAACATGTAACGCGCATGAGTATTCCTTCGTCAACAAGGTTATAGTATGAAATACACAAAATATTTTCCTCACAGGGTTCCTGTTTGTTTTATGGAGTAATGGAGAATAAATTTTTAATGAGCTCTCTATTTGTATAAATAGATATGCAATAAGATTGCTCTGGTTATTCATTTTTTTCTACAAATTTTATGGGATTATCCTAAAATTCCTATGGTTCCCTAAATTTTTAGCATTTAATCTTTTTGATATGGTTGTGATAAGAATAAGAATTATTTTCTATTAGCAGAAGTTTATTTCGATTGCAGCAATGGTTATTTTCTTCCAGATATGTATGCTGTTAATTTTTATGGCCTTTAATAAAATTTAACTTACATTAGTTGGATTTGGTTTCTAGTCCCCAACCTCAGGTTGCAAGAGTTGAGCCGCTCCTGGCCGTTTCTCTCTCGGCCCATGAGGTTCATCCTGACCCTTGGTCACAAGGCTGTTCAAACCCATGGCTTTGCTTGGGAATTGAACCAAGCTAGCCCCCATAGACATATTTTCTTATCTGTACTTATGTTATTGCTATATTTGTTCTACACCTATTTATTTTATACATTTAATAATAATTATCATCTAACTTTTACCAAGATTTAACAGGGTCCTACCCCACCAACCTCTTCATCTATCTTTTCTTCACATAATACAACATACATAGTTTATTCTATACAACTATTTACACTCAGGTTTTTTTCATAATTAAAATAATAAAGGAAGAAGAATTAATGTTATCGTCAAGTTACATATCTTTTTTTTAATTTATTTGGCAAGGATAAGTATACTTATTCAGATAAAGCTTAAATAATTTTGGGAACTCTCTCAGGAAAACAATGCTCTCCTCTCTTCCTGTATTATTAGCAATAACGTATGTATCCACCCCTGAGCCCATACTATTAGAACAATTCTGTGACTAAGACCACTCAGGCTTCAATTCTCTGGTATTAAGGCCCTTCCCAAAAGGTCCAACTTTAGAGTTTTTAGACTTATGTCTGTAGGTGAAGAGCTCCACTGGTTCACGCCCAGCTCGAGAACCCTCCTCCATGACAACACAATGTTTACTCTTTAGTAATGGCCTAATCTTTCTTGAGTCTATTTTTCCAACTTATGTCCTCCTATCCTTTATTCTCCAACCGATAATCTCCAGAAAGAGAGAAAACCTGCCTTGTTGAAAAAAGAGGCCCCTCTCTTCCACTTAGATTTATTTATCTCCAGGAATGAGAGCCAAGAACCGTAACTGCCATAACTGTTTGGAAGTCAAGTGATTCATTCAGAGATTTTCAAAGGTTCCAATTTTATTTTAATTAATATATGCACATAATATTATTCAGAATATTTTGTTAGGTCCCTATAATACTAGAGATTCCCCCATTACTATTGTCATTATAGCCCTTATTGTTATTATTGTGCCCTTATTGTCCCCATATTGTTATTAGTGTGCCCCATAGAAGCTCAATATTGTTATTGTTGTGCCCTTATTGTCCCCATATTTTTATTAGTGTGCCCCATAGAAGCTCACTATTGTTATTGTTGTGCCCTTATATTATTATTGTTATGTGTACTTTGATTATATTGTGACCCCTTAGACTCCTATAAATAGAAAGGAGGTTTAGTCATTTGTATCATCCAAGAATTGTTCATCTGTGTAATGTAAAGGATGTTTCCCCCTTGAAGAGGTTGATTTTGAAGGCGTTGATCTCTCTTTTCTTCTATTTTGTGAGTTGGTTGCATAACATTTGGTATCAGAGCTTTGGATACTAGGGTTTCATTGCTCCAAATAGGTCATCGTGGCATTTTCACTATAACTTTTTATCTGTGATATTTTAGAAGCTAAAATAAACCCATCTGAGCCGAAATCTCTATGATCCTTGAGTCCAAATTTTAGTTCTTGTATCTCTACATTTTTGAAGATATGAGCTAAGGAAGTTAGGGTTTTTGTAGGCTCCCGAATTACATCCCAAACAAATGACCTTGTGAAAATCATCATAACTTTCTCTCTCAGTATCAAATTAAAATTTCGTAAGAAGTTACAGAAAAAGGATGGACTATAGTTCTCTGTGCATCATTTTCATATGCGAAGCTTGAAATAGTGACATGTGGAACTTCGTACAAGTTCGCTCTACTAAAAAAAGTGTATAATCATGTCATTGTGGGAGAATTGGCATAAATATTTCTTGGAGAATCCAATTTTGATCAGACTAGTGGTGTTGGAAAGAGGACTCAGAGTGCTATGACAGTTCACAATTTCAAACCTTGGAGATCCGAAATTTCAGAGATACATCAGATTCAATATTGAGCTCCTACAAAGTGAAAAAAATGTGTGTAGTTTTTTTAATTTTTTTTCATAATTTTGGTTTGAAAAATTAGTTTGAAGGAATTCAAAGGGCATAGTGAAGAATAATTATCATTAATTGATGCCCCAAAGAAAGAAAATAGAAACACCTAGTAAGCAACTTGAAAGCTCTAGCATGACTCATGAAGAAGAGGAAGAAATGCAACATGATATATCAAAATTACGAGACCAAGTGCAGCAAAATTTATGCTCACAAAAAGTAACAAAAACTAAGATGGATGGTTTAAAGAAAGGCGTGGAAGCTAAGATGGATGGTATGGAAGATAAGATGGATGGTTTAAAGAAAGGCATGGAGGCTAAGATGAATGACGTGGAAACTAAGATGGATGGTTTAAAGAAAGGTGTGGATTCAGCTAAGATGAATGACATGGAATGCAAAATGGAAAATTTGAAGACAGATTTGACAAAGTTGCTACAAAAAATGTTTACTAATGGTGAAAGTGTAGTAAAGGAAAATCATGACGAGAACAAAATAAATGTTAATCATGATTTCATAGACTCTAATGTTGGATTGAAGTCCCACAATGTTCCAAAGATTGATATGAGGAATTTTGATGGCAAGGATCCTGTAACATGGATACTACGTATGGAGCAATATTTCGATCTCCATAATGTGCAAAAAACACAAAAGGTATGCATTGAAACTTTATATTTGCATCCAAACCAGTTTGTATGGTATCAATGGCTTTGCTCTCTTAAAAAAATTGTCAATTAGGCAATTTTTACAGAAGAAATGATTGCACATTATGAGGATACAAAAAGTAATACCTTTTTTATCCAATTGATAAATCTAAAACAAAAGGGTTCAATGATGGAGCACATTGAGGACTTCCAAAAATTGAATATAAGGGTAAAAGATATTCCAGAGGAGCATATGATTGATGTGTTCATAGTAACTTTAAAGGATGACATCCAACATGAGGTTCACCTTTGGGAACCTGATTCATTGGAGAAGGCATTTAGGTTGGCAAGAAAAATGGAAAGAAAAATTATGGCAACAAGGAAGCCTACCACTCACAAATATAAATATGGAAGTGTTGTTTTGCCTAGCCTTCCACAACATACAAGGTTGACATCACAATAATTGGAAGAAAAAAGAACAAAAGGGATTTGTTACAGTTGTGATAGCAAATACACTAAAGGTCATAAGTGTGTTGAGAAGAAATTATTTTACATAGATTGTGAAGAGGAGGAAGAAAAGGAACAAGAAACGTAAAAAAGAGAGGATATATACAAGGAACAAACCCTAGAGAAATAATAAATCAATCCGACCATATATTGTAATGCATTGGTTGGAATTACCATTCCTCAAACTATCAAGATAGAAGGACATATCAAGAAGAAAAAAGTAATAATGTTGATTGATTCGGGCAATACCCATAATTTTATTCATTGTAAGATAGCCAAGGGATAACCAAGATAATCCATTTATGGGAATAACCAAGCCACAAGGACATGATGATCCACAGTTGTGGGTAAATAAAATCATTATTATTGTAAGAGCTTATAGCTAGTCATGTTATATTTATGATGATATTTATATGTAAGATTTTATGAAAATGGTTAAGAGATGAAGTCCCTTACAAGCCATTGAGTGAAGGGTTAACACCCTTATGTGCATTGAATAATAAAATTACACATTTGTTGGTTTTCACCCTATGGGGTATCTAAGGTATATGAGTGTCTAATGATGTAGTTCCTTGTTGCACCATATTTATGATGTTGATACCTTACATGATGTGATGTTTATAGTATGAAGACTGTGATTAACAAACTAAGTTAAAAGAATCATTTAATTGATGCAAGGTTACATCAAGAAGTTATGATAATATGCTACAAAAGTGGCATTTAATAGTTATGTAACTTACTGTACGTTTACTAAATATTACTCTATGTCATAATGATAGTTAATATGATGGTCATTCAAGGAATATGGAGAGTAATTCAAACAGTTACAGTTTCGTAAATTTTATAAAAAAATTCTAACTCCATGCATTTTCATGTGAGGTTACCGTGGGATACTTTATGAAAACATGGGATGAATTTTCTATGTAGATCGAATTGTTTCTTTCTTGAAAATTCTATTTCTGTGGAATCCTAAACCTTGTTTCATATTATCAAATATTATGGTGTATCTCCATATGGATTTTTATGTACAATTAATGCTCAATTAGAAAAAATGTATCTTCAAAGAACTTTAATTGCTAACACCTCTTATGAGTACACATTTAAAAATAAAAATTAACATATAAGTATATTAATTTCCATCCTTTCCTGTTGGCGATACTTAGCACCAATTTTTAGATAAAAAATAATAATAATAATAAATTATTTAGTAAATGGGATTAAATTTTGAACCTTATAATAGTGTATGCACTATTGAAATACTTATACATTCATTTCTTAATATAAATAAATACTTATACATTTCTTAATATAAATATTTGATTTAGTTTAAATCTTGATGCAAATAATTGCACAATGCATTTCATGGAATTTCAATCTTACACATTTATAGATACCTACGTAAAAATTGTGAAATTTTGTACCCCAAATTTGGGTTAATCTTCAAGGTTCAAGGAAAAGAGAATCATAAACTCTTTTATTTTTGTTAGTCATATGATTTATAATTAACCTTTGCAACACTAATATATTTCTCTTGAGCAATGAAACTATCATTTAAGCCAAAATTTCAAAATATTTCTTAATAGAATATACTAGCCTTCAAGCTAAACTGCATGCAAAGAAGTGTTGAATATTTTAATATTAGATTCACTAGTTTCCAAGGGATTGGTTGACCAGATCACGAGGCATACAAATATAATGGTATGTGAATTATATGCTCTCTGTAAATGAAAATAAGATTCATGTGTTTGAAATAGAAGATATATTCGAACTAAAAAGTATCATTTCCCTAATGTTACCATTTTTCTTTTGTAAGAAATGTTGGATTTAGAGACGTCTAATTACAATAATTTAGGTTGGACATGCGTGCATTATGATTATGATATCAAATACTGTCAGCAAGATTACATTTATGTAATGATTAAATATGCCAAATAATGTGATTAATTAAGTTATGCATTAAACGTATTTAAATAAGGATTGGATACAAATACATATGAAAATGTTTGATCAATTATAAATTGTTAATGGACCGATTAAATTGATTGAAATAAAGCAGTAAAAATATGGACAGGCAAAATTCGGCTGCCCTAGGATGGGGCTGAAATTTAGCTGTCAATTGACAGCCAATTCGCTGCCCTAAGATGGGGCTTGAAATTTAGCTGCAATTGACAGCCAAATTTGGCTGCCATAGATTGGGACTGCTATAAGGGCTGAGTCTCCAAGGCCCGGGGGGGGGCCCAAAAATTACTCATGAAAACAGTCTTGCTTCCATTGAAGAATGATACTCCTATCAAGGATAGCCCCCAGAGAAAAGGATTGCAAGCTCTTGGAAGATTCAAGAGCCAACAACTCAAGTCAAGACCAAGGACTTTAAGAAGATGAAAGGTAAGTCCGCTGTGCATTATTTTCAATTTCTTATAAGTTCCGCTATGCCCATTATTTCAATTTCTACAAAGGGAGTAATCTTGGTTAGGGTTTAAAGTAATTAGGAAAACCCACAAAGTAAATCTAACAAGTGGTATCAGAGCACCCTTATGTAAGAATTACAGTTTATTTTGGTTTTAAATGATTCTCTGTCTGTAAATATTGAGGGTTTAGGTTTTTTTTTTGTGCATTGGAAGTTTACGTTTTGTTGCTGGGCTAATCTTAGGGGCCGTAATTTTCCTTGGCATGAGACAGGTCTTTGTAATTCAATAAACACCCATCAAATCTGTGTTTTCTGTTAAAAAAAAAACAATTTTCCATCTGTGCATGCATCAAATATATCTCCAGAATTTTTTTTGTTGATTTCACATGGTCATCGAAAACGTGAATCCCAACAAAATATTATATATATATTCCCGGGATCAGCTCAACACGATATCTTTGACTTGGGATATGTTAATTCCAACGCTGTACAGATAATGCCAAAATTACCAACACTGCATGGTTCTCAGATAGCTCCATAAAAATTGCATGCCTGGTTTCTGTGGAATTTGACGCAAATTTGCAGAGATTAGGGCTTCACACTTTTTAACCTTACAATATGGAATAACCCAAAGGAAAGATGAACTGAAAGTTTTCTTTGAAATTGTTGAGGTATAAACGAATAATTTTTTTTTCAAAGTTACATTTTTTTTTTAACTGCCAGGTAAAAACCCTGTATGCACTAATCGTTTTGTGCAAGGAGAGCATGTCATTGGAATTCAAAAACCTTGCATACAGTTAATAATTTGCACCAAGAATATATAGCCATATATTTAATATGGGACCCATAATGAATTTAGGATTGCAGATGTAATAATTCACATACGACTCGAATAACAAAACCTTGCATCGTTGCCTGTAGCTTACACGAATTTTTGTGGGAATTTTTTTCAAGAGTTTCCATGATAATGGAGGCTTCAAGAAATTTTGTAATGACAAAATGATCTATTAAACATGGGTATGAAAATATTATGCAAAGCGTGAGTGAAACCTCAAATTTTGGATGCATTAGCTAAATTCGGGAGGGAACATAGGAAAGGGAAGAATATGATCCAGGATCAAAAGTCTTAACTACTTGCTTGGGTTCGCTTAACTCGTTGGTTGGGTTTGGGTGAGATGTGAGGCGACTCAACTTTGGATTAGGAATATTTCTTAATGCATGTTTTTTTCTTTTCAATTAGAAGTATGGATGTGTGGGGTTATAAAGTTGAATGAAAAGGTTTTGGGAGTAAGATATAGAAATTTTTTAAATATTTTAGTATATATATTTTTCCATTTATTAGGACATTTTGTATATGGATTACATTAGAGTTTGGAAATATTTATTCAATTTAAAACTTTTCCAAAATGTTTTAATAATGTGTTTGTCTTTACATAATGGCCAATCTGGTATTAGTTACAGGTAATGGTAAACTCAATTTATTTATTGTGATCCAACGTTGAATGGGTAAATATCAGATTTGAAATTGTGATTGTATCATTTAGTATGGCTCTGTGTCTAGCCAGATAATTGAAATATTTGTTTCAGCCAATTGTAAGTGTTTAATATACATGAGTTGGATCAATGTCCTGTCTAAGATTTCGTTTTACAATGGATGGAAAACAATTGCTGAAGTGTAGCATATAATCCAGTTGGGATTCATGGAAATGAAATCGTGGTGGTAATGTGAATCTTATCTAAACTTTTAAATTAGTTTGATTTCGAAAGGGAACTACGCTTCAAAATGTGTGTAGTTTTTCCTTCATAATCTTGCTGTCCATTACCCAGATTTTAAGTCTATGAAAATTCAAATTCATTGAAGATATGTTCATTATGATGTGGAAAGAAAAGTCATGAAAAGAAGAGATATACTGAGTTGGTTATATTCTATTTTATAATGATGCTAAATAATTTTATGCGAACATCAATGATTGCCATGATTGCCAGGATATAATGATGCTAATCATGGCAACCATAAAATTATTTAGTATTCTCTAAATAAATTATTTAGTATTCTCTAAATAAATTATTGAAGCATTTCTAAAAGGTAATCATTGTAGAAATTGCTAAAGTTTTACTAATTTTGGAATCTAACTAAAGGCGTTTTTTAAATATACATGTGTTGTTTTCACATGAGTCAAGCATTGATGTTCGCAAACGAACCGCTCTCTGTAAGACAATTGTAAAGATGACTCATGTCAAGTTAAAATGACGTGCTGACAATGGACGTGGGTGTTAAATTTCCCAAAGGAGGGTTGGCGCCTGCTAAGTTGTTTGGTGCATAAGGGTAGTGTATGAAAATTAGTTGCAACACACATGGAGTAGCGATGGTCGTTAGTTCATGGATATGTTGGTCTGACCCAAATGTAGATTGACAAAAGGGTTGCATGTTTGTACTTTATTCAGTACGCCAAAGTGCCTGAAGGTAATGATTGCACCCAAAGGTGTTTCATTATTGAATGGTGTTTTGGCTAAAGTTTTAATGGAGCAAATAGTTTTACAC
>APFE031659227.1:0-13710 GCA_000404065.3 Pinus taeda
AACTAGATAACTCCACATATTACTGTTGTTAATCAGCTATTTAAAGATATTGAATTGAAGAGAGCAGCAGAGTAAAATTGAAATTAAAAGGGAATGGGTGCTTCATTAATCGATTAATTACCAGTTTGCTTTGCCACCCAATTCCAGGAGCAGCCCGTAAGGTACTCCTCCTTCGTCATATAATTGATGAGTTTCTCATATTCTTCGGGTGCCCAGCGACCTTTTCTCATCTTTTTTATCCAACGAAATGGGATCCGGCCTTCTCCTTGCCTGCCAATTGATGTTCTGTCCAAGTGATTGAGTTTGGTTGAGTTCTGGGAATCTGCTCGTACAGGATTTTTAAACACACGCACCACAAGAGTGATTGAAAATGCTACAGATAGATGAGCCAATACCGCGTAGTATTATTATGCCTTTCCTGGAATATATATATATATATAATCACTTTTAATCATTTCTTCACTTCCTTCGGATGACAGGAATCCCAATTCTCTCGACATAGAACATCTCAAGGAATATTGTAGAAGACGTCCAATCAGTCATTTGCAGTTGAAAATGATAAATCATATACTTTCACAAAAAAAATATGTGTTCATAATATGTGGCTGGAATTTCCACCATATACGTATAGTTGTTGAAGATTAATATAATCAATTCAAGTCAAGATCAGCTTTAATTCTTCCTCGAACTTTTCATAGTCTGACACCTTTTAGTTGAATTGCTTCCCAAGCATTTTTATTTGTCATCTGACTGACAAAAAGTACAAGGTACGTGAAATAAAATATCAACGCAGTATGTGGATGTCTCAGTTGTAATTTGGTGAAATCGAAAACCTACTACGTGATATAGAATACCTTTAATTACTCAAAATCGTTAATATATGAACTTAGGAGACAGCTAAATTTTTATGTCATACAGCTAACTATCATTTATGTCATCTAAATAATTATTTCAATTCAAGAAGACGAGAAGAATCTTTATTAATTCTCCCCAAATTATGTACGTGTTCTTTCGATCATTTAATGACACGGAATCTGATCAAAATCAAACTACTCGTCGAGTATGATGGTTTTCATAATTTTCATGATGGTTTTCATAGTTTCTAACAAAGTAAATCGATGAGTTAGCGAAATTTGTAGTAATATTTGGCTTGCAAATGGCTAATAACAAATCCCATCTGTGTTATATGTAAACTCTCTACGTTGATCATATAACATATCTAAACCAAAAATTAAGAAAAAACATTTATAGGCTATGGAGGTTTTTTTTTTTTCGTTTTGTTTTTTTTTTTTCTTTTTCATTATTTTATTATATAAGTTTCAGGCTTTGATTTATAAGAACTTGGTTTTCTTTATAAGTTCACGTTTGATTATAAGAAACTTGGTTTTCCTAATATGGCTATATACAAAAATTAAATTATATTAAATTGGTAATTTTGAATTTGATATCTCCAATATTTTAATGAAATTATTTTTTTTTAAATTATTTTGTTTTATTTTAATATATGGGATGACTTTTATGATATTACATCTATTAAAATTTATATAGTTTATGTGGTTAGTTTTAGAAAGCTAAGAGATTAATAGAATTTTTTAGCAGAAGGTTAGTACTCCAACATGTATTTTCAAAACTAGATCAATTGGGAATATAGGATAGACAATCTAAGAAAAAATACATTTTATTTTCAACTTTATATTAAGCTAATTCTGCAAGACGATCTTCTCCTTTATTCCCCAATGACCAAGCAAAGACTAGGCATCATACAGATATTTTCAAAATTAGATCATTTGCAAATATAGGATGGACAATCTAAGAGAAAAACATTTTATTTTTAACCATATATTATATTAATTCTCAAAGATGATCTCCTTCTTTATTCCCCAATGACCAATCCAAATGGTTCAAGCATAAGATGGGGCCTTTGGGTAAAGTTAAAAGCAATTTTAGGAAACCTCTTGGTGTACATGTTGTATAACTTCTTATTATGCATAATACACCTACTCATAGATTATGCTTTCAATGGGGAAATGTTTGCTTCAATCAAGAAGATAGAATAAGGAGTACTTCCTTTAATATTGAAATTATATATAGTTTAATTATATTTATATTCTCAAATAAAGTAAATAATTATTTTAAGTTCTAATACATTAAATTTAATTTTAATAAAGGTTAAATACCATATTATTAGTTCTTGCTTCACCAAGAACCATAGAATTCATCTTCTATTGACATGCCTTGACTCTCAACATTTTTCCCATGTTTATTGGTTAGTTTGGAGAAAATGCTTAATATTCTTGTTTATCATCAACTTTAAAAATAATTTTTTAGTAATCTTATTTCTTATTTCTGATTGGCTCAGCTAGCTCTCATGGGACATAATTCCCCTCATAAAGGAATTTGTCAGTCAGTCTCCAACAATTTATTTTAAAAAGACTAAATTATTCTAAAAATAATTCTTTTTTAACATTATTTCTAATTTTTATTGGTTTAGCAAATTCTGATAGGACATAATTCCCTTCTCAGAGGGATCATGTAAAAAAAACTATTTTCTGAGTGGTTATTTAATTGATGATGGTTCTGATTACTAACATGCTAATGCTTTACCTAATAATACTACTGACTGAGTTACAAATCCTTTACGTGAAAACATAAAGAAACTTTGGTTGTGCGGAAAACTGCTCACCGTTGTGAGGAAAGCAGGGCTTTTAACGCTAGGTTCGAGCTGCACAGTGGATGTTTTCTTCGTTTATATCAGATATTCCGATTCAATTACAAAACTCTGTACTCTAAATTATTTGGACCCAAATTGTTCACATGGTGGTGCTCAAAAACACACCGACATATTGCGAGTGATGTGATTATAGAGGCGTTGATGATGCAGAGCAGCAATGCTTCGACAACTCGACTGCAACATCTTATGCGGTGGATTTAACGATGAGAAGGTGCAAAGAAATATAATTAAGCCGTTAGATATTAAAGTTTATTACACTATCGATTCAAATATTTCATCAATTATTTCATTACCTTTGCTCTCCAGACATCTAGTTCAAATCTATTGAGGCATCTTATGACTATTTGCTTAAGATCAAGACCATGTTCATCCGTGGCACTCATTGTGAATACAAATATGTGAATCTTGAGAGCACTTTCTTCTGTCGTTATCCTTTGCACCTATATTTACAGACACGAATATTACACACGATTGCCTTTGGAGTTGTCTTTTTATTTAGATTTTCTCAATTTCATCTTATTAGTCCCTGCCCTTCCGGGCTGGCAGGGATTATAGTAATCGATCTGTAAGGCTAGCATTATTTTGGCACGATAACCCACCAATGTTATATAACTTAAAACAAAGTTTGCTGATATGACACAAAAACCAACACCATATTTTATATTTTCTTATTCCTTTAACCAATGAACAGATTTTTCATCTTATTTGGCCTCAAAACGAGGCATACGTGGAGTTATTTGGCCTCAAAACGAGGCATACGGGCAGGTATACGGGCTCAAAAGTTAGGACAAGTGAACATTTGACAGTTTCATGAACTCAGTTTAGAACTAATGCTATGTTTGCATTAGCATTAGTCTCGTAACATTTACTGTTAACCAAACTAACAAAACACTTATGTACTTATGTTAAACCATAAGCATGGCGGCCCTGTCGTGTCAACATTGCCCTGCCGTGTCCAACAATCCCTGCAGTGCCGTGTCAAAACCGTAATTTGCATGAGAACAACGGCCTGCCTTAAAATGATCTCTGTTTGTTATTCGTAGCCAAACGTGGAGATTCTGTAAGATCAATCACCAGCCTTAAGATGAAGGCAACAGCAAAGTTCTGTGGCCTACAAAGAACCCCTGCTTCTGTGGCGTAGAAACTCCAGCAAAGTTCTGTGGCCTGCAGGATCGTACTGTTCCTCTTCTACAGAGGAGAGGTCAAACGCAGCATGCCTTCAGCCGATATGCAAGGTACTCAGAGAAAACAAGCCGATATGCAAGCGAATAAACACCATCTGCAATAAACATTTTCAAAGAATAAATTGCTTTCAAAGACTTATATGACAGAGAAATTGCTTTTTCTTTTAATCTGTGCATTTTCTTTTAATAGTATGATTGTTCACTATCTATTGTTTAATTTGTAACTAACTCACTGACCGACTGACACAGGCATTGCGGATATCTATAGATACAGATAACGATCCTACCTCTGATCCTTATCGCCGCTATCGCTATGGCCCGCCAGACGTCTCTCTGTCTTCTTCCCGAGTGTGTTATCCCTTGTTCAATATGCCCTAATTGCCCACAGGCCGGAGGCCAAGCTGGTTACGATGCCCTTTGTTGATCCGGCGGAGGTAAGCTCCTGATCAATTTGAAGAATTCCATGATTTAATTGTAGTTGTTGGTAGTAGCTGTTGTCAAAAGCAAATGAAGTGTTTTGATCGAGGAAGACGGTGGGGTCATCTGTTGAGGATGACGTCGGAGATGGACAAATATTCTTCAAACTCGCCACTAAGGTTGCATCCATGGAAGGATCCGCGGTGCCGCTTCCTTGGAAATTGTAGAGTCTGTCGCTGAAAAAACTGCAGTGCGCCACCCCAACTGTATGCGCACCTGAAATTAAACCCAAAACAGAGAGTCCCTTCACTCACTCCAGTGCTTTTTAAAGTAAACTAAAGGGTCAGATTATGTTTAAATGTGTTGTATAATTAGCAATACGTACCCAACAGAATGACCATATCTTGGAGTGTCAGGCCCTTCTTTGCAAATGCAGCAGCTGCCTGAGAAACTTGGAAGCTAGGAGCGGGTAAATTTACATTGTTTATTGAAGATATTTTACCATCTCTTCTTCCCGTAGGGAGATTGTACTGTTGCCCTCCTGCCTGTCAATCAAGTTAAAAAGCTTAGTATTCTTCAAAACTAGTTGCAGAAAGATAGAAACCAAGTGCAATTTACAGCCAGCCACAATTTAATGTTCTATAACCTACCAGGGATACTGCATCTCTGGTAGCAAGTGCAATTATATCGGCACAAGACACAATGCCAGGGCATGCACTTTCGAGCAGGGCTTTTGCTTCATCGATTATTTCAAATCCTCTCACAGTTAGGTTGGGGCCTGCTTCTTTCTCTGATACGTTATTGCCCACGCTATCAATCAGAATTGATCCATCGCAGCCCTTCAACAACATATATATTTATTAATTCCACGCCATTCAAATTATATTTATAAACCTTGCATATAAATGAGACTATAATTTCCAGAAAACTGCAAGCTTACCTTTAACCTGCACCGTGGATTTCAGTAGAGGAATTAGGTAGTACCATGGCAGTCATTGACGAAATAGCTTCCAAGATCCTCCACCGGGAACAAAAGCAGAAACATCTCAGTTTGTTCGCCGTCTTCTCACCTGTATTCGAAGCGGGGAAGCCACACATTCCTGCCGCTGCTTTAGCTGCGAGCTTCCTCAGTATGCAGCATAAAACAAAAAACACCAGATTTTATGCACGTTCACAGTGTTTATATATATTGTCAGAGTTCAGTGCAAATATTCAAGCTCTGTCCAGACACATTTCAAAATAGACAATCAAGTTCAGTGTACGCACATTACTGATCATACTGAAAAATGCATAGTTGATTCTCAGAGCACAGAAACTAATAGAATAGATCAATATGAGGAGAAAATTGTTCAACAGGGAAAATCATTTCATCTCTACTGGAAATAACTATCAATGGATAATCAAATCATTCAGGGAAATAAAATCGGTTCATTTAACTATACCTTATCTCTTCTGTTGATCCAGTTACATATGTCTTTCTCTTGCTGTCAAGAGCTATTTTCTTCCGTCGCCTTAGTAAGCCAATTCATCCATTGTTCCAACTGCTCCATCCATGCCCAAAAAAAAAAAACAGATCATGCCTCAGGGTTCGGCTCGGATCATAAAGAGTCTGCCCATTGGGGGTGACCACATTTGAACATTTGAGTGTCTGCCGAGGGACAACAATACAACAACCAACTACTTCTTGACGATATCTACATATTCCCCATCGTTGCAGATGATGTGTAATTCTTCTTCCATGGTAGAAGCTAATTCTTGCGTAGCTTCAACCTCAGTTTATTTCTTGTGACACTTGCCCATTAATGTGGGCATGCAAGGGCTCAGGGTTTGAACACATGTACACATGGCTGCATGGCATGCTACAGTTGCCACAGTGTGGTTTGAACAAATCTATCCAGGATGCATGGCATGCTACAGTTGCCGTACACTATATTGTTGTAATTGGGTTTGCCATATAATCTTAGCTGCTGTCATGTGGTTTGTGGAGGTATGCAGTATTGCATGTCAAACGACCTGGTTTAAGCTCAAATAAACAACATTTAGCATGATAGCTTACCCGAACTGAGTAAAAGGACTTGAATAAACTTATTGTCTCCATTTTCTTTACAGATTTTCAGGATGCCGAAGAAACCTGCCAGCAATGGCGAAGATGCAGTTAGCTCCTTTGTCGACTGAACCTCACCTGTTCGCGGCCGCTGCAGAGCATAGAGGACACTGCAACAAAAACACTTTCTTGGCCAACAGGTACAACACGGAGACGATGAGCCACAGCAAGCCTCATTAATTTCAATCTGTTTCTAGCTGCAGAGCATAGAGGACACTGCAACAAAAACACTTAATCTTAGCCGCTGTCATGTGGTTTGTGGAGGTATGCAGTATTGCATGTCAAACGACCTGGTTTAAGCTCAAATAAACAACATTTAGCATGATAGCTTACCCGAACTGAGTAAAAGGACTTGAATAAACTTATTGTCTCCATTTTCTTTACAGATTTTCAGGATGCCGAAGAAACCTGCCAGCAATGGCGAATATGCAGTTAGCTCCTCTGTCAACTGAACCTCAAAGGCTCGATTAACCAGCAGCAGGCGGGCTATAGCGCTCTTCACCAGTTCTCCGGACGGGCACGTGTAATGCATGCAAGTGGTTTGTTTGAATGACCCCCACGGACTGTATTTTATTTGCTAAAGAACACACCGAGTTGCGTATGTTTAGTTTATTTTATTTTGTGTTTAGTCAACAACCATTCGGGTGCTTCTAAGTGCTTCTTAACTCTTATAAATTATATTAATCTGTTTATCATTTATCATAAATTAGTTTCGTTGGAACGTGGTCTTATCGTATATAAGTTTCATGCTTTGCTTTTTTAAATGATGTCGAAATCATTCATAGTTTTTGCTGAGTAACCGAAATGAATCAAAAGTTTCAAATACAGAGATACCTCATCTGTCAGTTTGGTCGATTTGAAGTTTTGTTTTCTACATGTTGCTTTCCTTTTCCCTTTCTAATAAAATTTATCGTTCAAAAAACTGCACTAAAATGCATACAACATGAAAATCATTGAAAAACTCGAAGTCCAACTCGCTAGATTAGTGAATTTGTAGCTCGAAGTTTGATAATTTTAAAGTTTCACTTTACATCTGGACGATTTAAAACCAATTCTTTAGGATTATTTAAACCTAATTTAAGATATAGAATTATTATTTTTACTTCAGAGCAGGACCACTGGGACAAGCACGAGAGAAACATACAAAAACCAATCAGTTTCACGTTCGACTGCAACTGACAATTTTCACTTTTCTGTGTCTTCTTTTGTAATCCCCAGGCGTGCGCATCTTCCTACCGACAGCCGTAGTCAAAGGACCAGTAAACTTACTATGCAATTCTCAGCCATTGCGCAGAAGTGTAAGGATTGCTTGGAGATGAGTGAAACTTCTCTGGCAGCATTGTTACGACCGTTCTCACGCAGCAATTTAATTATTTCATTTACTCAGTGTGATAATGTTTGCCCGAGCGAAGATGACAATATCCAAATCCAAATGCTCGTGGAATCAAACCCCTCTCCTGACCTCTATGTCAGGTTTGCCAACCTAATATAGCCTAGCCCGAAGGGTTCTAGCGAGCTACCTTGACAGAAAATCAACTACGAACAAGGTTATCAGTTCAAGATCTTGCCAGTTTACCAGATTTGTCAATGTTAGAAGTTTATTTTAATGTTGACCTGAGAAAAATTCAGATCAGTTCTGCATTCGAAATATCGTGCCATGTTCTGGCATTCATTGACAAAGAAACAATGCGTGCAATTTCTGGTCTACGTCCCGTCTCAAGTTCAACGAATAACCCTTGTTTATTTAATTCCATGCAATACAACAAGACACAATCATTCTTTTCATGTGATTCTAATCTGACAATTGTTTTTCTCGTCTAGTAATCGATATTCAAATCAGTCAAAGTTGAGCAGTTATTAACAGTAGACCATAGGAGCCCACTGCCCCCCAGTCCATCTCCATCTTGACTGAGCTCATGGATTTTCCTTCCGTTTCACATGGGCATCCGCTATCACAAATTGCTATAAATCCCAAGCTGCAGGGGAAGGAGCTGGCGCTCTTGAAGAAGAGGAATCAATGGCAGAACATTGATATAGCCTATGCAGCTAGCCGGCGGGGCAGCTAGTGCCCATGCAGCTAGCCGGCTTAGGGCAGGGACTAGCTGCCCCGCAGCCCCTCTTGTTTCAGTTAAAAAATATATGAACTATAAAAACGCTCTTACTTGATGTTTATTCTAAATTTTCTTCTTTCATTAATAGCTCTATGAGGATTTCGTTTGTCATAACTAAAATAGTCCAATCTGTGTAGGACAAAGGTTTTTCCAATAACTAATAGTCAATTCTAAATAGGTAGGATGGTTGTACAAAGAAACTAAAAATGAACGATAATCATATAGAACCCACGAAGTTGCAAATAAGAGATTGAGCAAATGATTGATTGATTGTGATTATTTTTTAATGTAGAAGATAAAACCAGTGATGAAGAATATTTGACAAAGTTAGCTAAAAGTAAGGTAATATTGTAAATATTATAATATCTCTTAAATATTATTAGCTACTTATAATAGTCTATTAATTATATCATTAACTAATTATAATGATCTATTAATTATATTATAAGGAGTCATAATAAGATACAAGTAGCCAGATATATAGATTGGTCTAAATATTATAATATAGCTTAAACATTATTAACTATTTATAATGGTCTACTAATTATATTATTAAATAGTTATAATGGTCTATTAATTATATAGAGAGTCATAATAAGATACAAGTTGCCGGATATCGATTGTGATTAATATTGTTAGTTAAATTAATTAGGCACTGCTATGTATACGCAATATTAGATGCTCTGATAAATTACTTATTTATTAATGTTTTTCTATCGAAATAAGTGTATTATGTAAGTTATATCTTTTCCACTGTTATTAGCAAAGACTCGAGTTTTCTGAGACATGCCAGTGTAATTTTTTTTTTCTACTATTTTGTTTATATTTGTTTCATTTTATTTCACTACTTTTAAGACGCAAGAATTGAGTCTTATTATTAGATTGCATTATTACAATATAGTAGCAAACTTCAAATGCGTGCTTAAAGGTATGGTTATTTTTGCTGAAACATGATTATAGAAGAACTGGATAGGCAGTGGGCCAACGTTACTAGAATTCACACATTAATAGTGACTGACAATTCACACCGGCTTGTGTGCCAACTTGAATTGTAGTATTCAAGTTTTCTTGTAAAGTTATGTGGAACGCAATAATTAATGTGTATAGAAGTTTGCTAGCTTGCTTTTGTGGAGCTAACAATTCAAGTTTTCTAGTAAAGCTATATAGAACCCAATAATTAATGTGTGTGGAAGTTTGCTAGCTTGCTTCTGTGGAGATATATGGAATAAGAAAATCAATGTACAAAAAAATGTTAAATTATTTGTATGCAAAAGTTTTAACTTGAAAACTTCTGCACATTAATTGTCTAATTATCTGTTCCACATAACTATACCCAAACAAAATTGGAAATCTCTACACACTAATTCTCAGGTTCCAAATACCTTCACCCCGCTTCTCCATTGAAGAGCAGCACATATATAAATTACAACACCAAACTGCACTAATAAATTACAGAATATAGAACTGGGTTTACGGTTAATTCCAAATTAGTCACGATGCTTGTATGCAAAAGTTTTAACTAGAAAACTTTTGCATATTAATTATCTAATTATCTGTTCCACATAAATATAGCCAAACAAAATAGCAAATCCCTACACAGTAATTCTTCTCCGTTGAAGCGCAACACATATAAATTAGAACACCAAACTGTACTAATAAATTACAGAATATAGAATTGGGTTTACGGTTTATTCTAAATTAGTCACGACGAATGAGAGAAGTTGAGATGTTGTAGTGAATATTAATGTAGTAGAAATAGTTATTGAGGCAAATTTACCCGTGATCGAATTTTACCTCAAAATGTCACCAGAATTAACCTCGTGGAACAAGAGTGGCATGTGTTGAAAATGTAATTTCAACTACACGAACAGTTGAACCGCGCAGCCGTACCCAACCCCGAAACCACAACAGTAAAAACCACAAACCAGCTGGTAAGTATATCGCACGGCTTTTGGATAAAGGTAGTTTCCGTACACAAGAGCTCCGATACAACTTGGAGCTGACGAGTGGATGAGGAGTGATGTGATATCCCTGTCATAAATAACCCTGCGTAAAAGTAATTCAAGATTACGAATCAGTTATTAACTGATTCTTGATATTTGTAAAACGGATTGAGGGAAATGAAGAGAGGGATCTTGGTAAAAAGGAAAACCGCTTGTCTGTCGATGGGGAGAGTGTGAGACTGAATATATGATATGATGATGGTCGTGCGTTCGATCGGTATCTTTGATGGAAGAGCGTGAGACTGAATATTTTGAAGGTCGTGTGTTCGATTCAGACTGAGTATATAAAGATCGTTTGTTCTATCTGTATCTTTGTTGAGAGAGCGTCAGACTGAAGCTCTTTGAAGGTTGTGTTGGATCGAGGCGCAACGCACCTACCACTTCATAACAATACTTCCAATCACCCTGAGCAAAGGGATCAGGAGGGCGCTCATCGAAAGATCTCTATAATAGTGAATCTGAGCGACGAGAGTGCTTTGGCAATGAAAAGGGTTGTGGTTAATTCCCTCTACCCGGGCGATAACGTGATTTTTCTCCATGTTAAGCTGACCAACATTCTAAATGGGACCGATTGGGGTTCTATCGGTTTATCCATTAAGGACAACAATGACGAGTCAGTTCTTCTAGAGATCAATCTTTACTGAACACATGAATGTGGACGCAGATGTAAAGTTGAGTTGGGAACGCTTCTCCACGATGGGCGTGAACTCTCAAAGCCACTGCAGATCCGATTTGGCTTCCAAAGCAACAGTGATGGAGGCAAGGAGGTTGCCAAGGAAAAGATAAGTAACTCTATTCTTTATAGAGAATAATCAGTTGTGTTTTATTAAACAGTTGGAAAATATCATGGGGTTGATTTCTGCAGTAAAGATTGATTGTTTATATGTTTTTTTTGGTAGAGAAAACATGAAAATGCATGCAGTTAAAGAATGAATATTCTTGGTAAAGAAAATGTTTTAATACATGTAAAAGATTGATTGTTTATATGTTTTTCTTGGTAGAG
Organism: Pinus taeda; assembly: GCA_000404065.3. Classification (NCBI taxonomy): domain Eukaryota; kingdom Viridiplantae; phylum Streptophyta; class Pinopsida; order Pinales; family Pinaceae; genus Pinus; species Pinus taeda. The sequence goes on from APFE031659227.1 coordinate 11,554, forward strand.
AAAACATGATAATGCATGCAGTTAAAGAATGAATATTCTTAGTAAAGAAAATGTTTTAATGCATGTAAAAGATTGATTATTTTATATATTTTCTTAGTAAAGAAAATAGGTAGTTTCTCCTAGAAAGACTATATGTGAGCCTTGTGTGAGAAATGTTTGTCTCTTGTCATTTTCTTGGAATAAAATCCTTGCTAAATATAGCCAAAGTATCTTCTTGAGAAAAGAAGATGAGGCATATAAACGTCCTGAGGACATAGCATGAAAGGGGGCTAACTTTTCTTGAATTAAAATATGTATTTTTATTTGATAAAAGTTTCTTGGAAAATATATATATGTTAATTACATTATGATTCTAGTTAGTTTCTAAGTTTTAGTGAAATGATTATGCATTACATGCATGATAAAGATAGCTAAAGATGTGCTTCTAGGCACATAGATATTCATCTCTAACTTTCTTGAAGAAAGAGTATATTATATATATACATAAATATGGTTTCATTCTAGAAGAGTGTGCATACTTCATGTATGAAGATGAAAGATTTTATGAGGGTTTTCTTGAAAATAAAAATAGAGGTTATTTCCTTTAAAGACACATTAGAATAGTGTTCATTCAAGAACCAAAATCCTTACTTGTTTTACGAAAAGAACTATGTACATTGAAGTAAAGTAATTGTGTTAGGAAAACACATGTTGCATAATGGTAGCTATTGTGACTTTGGAATTATGACTCTATGTGTGTACATAGAGAAAGTGATCATGTTAACTTTCTTGAAGACAATAATCTTTTGAAGAGATTGTCTTGCTAGATGAGTTTTGTTGATTTCTTGATCTTGGATGGATAAGTAAATCTTGTTTTTGTATCTTGATTTTTATGCATAAAGTTGGATATATTTAATAATTCCCTGAAAGGGAAGATAGAGAGATGAGGTTAAAATGACTTTCTTTAAGAAGAAGTATGTCATTTGTTGTATGAAATGATGGTAGTATTCTAGTGAAGAGAAAATGCTTTGCATATATTAAAAAAAGGCTATTATGATAAGCTAATGTATGCACAAAGAATAGTCATTGTGACATGGAGTTATGTTCTTTGTATGTTAGAGAGACTATGTTGAGTTCGAAAAATAACTATGTGAAAAGAACATATATGCTTAAGCATAGAAATAATAGTTTATCACATGTATGAAGATGTAATGATTATGTTATACATGTTAGTAGAACTAAAGAGTTAGATCTCTTAAAGAGAATTATGCATTAATGTAAATAACCATTGTGGAGGTCAAACAATACTTACTAGAGTATATGTACTAGCTATATAGTATGTCATGCTTGCTCATGCATATGAGTAGAGGTTAAAGATCTCTTTTAGAGGTTGCTTATTGATTGATTAATATGATATCTAGTCTTGTTGCCAAGCTTGTTGACAACTACATTGACAGGAAACGATGGCGGATGGCGCCAAAGGAAAGTCATGTTTAACCTTGTGGCAGGAAAAGGATTAATGGACCATGCAGATGAGTTTGCGTAGCAGGGTCGTACATTGCTAAAACAATCATGCCACAAGGGATGTTGTATGTGGCAGTATGTAAGTAAAGATTACATGGAAATGGTATTAGCTTATAGCTAGTTATGTGGCAACTTAATGATAATTCATTGTAATGATTTTATGACAATGGTTAAGGGATGGAATCCCTTGTAAGCCATTGAGTGAGGGGTGAAAACCCTCACGAGCGTTTACTAATAAGATTAAACGTTTGCTGGTTTTCACCCTACGGGGTTTCCAGGGTATATTGGTGTTCAATGGTGTGATTGGCTTTTGTGTCAGATTGATGATGATGAATCCTTGATGTTCATGGTTCTTTATTTGATGGCATGATCATATTGTCCAAGTATGAGATTAATTAATATGTTTATGGAAATCATGAAATGGATGCAAGGATTCATGAGACAGTTTATGTTATTACACTACCACAATGGTGGTTAATGGTTATGAAACTTACTGTCTTTTATGGCAATTTACTTGACGTACTAATGAATATTATAACTAATGGTTAATGATGAATTATGGAGTTGTGAATTGGATAATTATTGTGGTAATTTGTATAAAAAATTCTAACTCCCTACTTTTACATGCGAGGTTACCGTGGTACGTTACACGTG
>APFE031659230.1:0-61912 GCA_000404065.3 Pinus taeda
TTTTGGACGCGATGGTTTTTCGGTCCATGGTTTTGGACGCGATGGTTTTTTGGTCCATGGTATTGGATGCTTCGGCATGTATAAATATGTATTGTAACATTGAAAGGAACATAATGAAAAATCAAGCTGGTAGTCCCAGGTTTGGGATCCAGTGGGAAATCTCTGTGTATACGTGTTTTATGTGTTACGCTCTCGCATTTTTATTTTTCCTGTGATTTAGAATTCGTATGCAGGTAATTTCTGTACGGGGTTAAAACCTACAGGAAGCTCTGAAATTTGTGACCAAGGCACTAGTGTCTTTGCACAATCTTTTGTTTATGCACAGGGATCTCAGGTGGGATAACGTGATGAAGAACATTGAATCAGATGAGTGGTTTATAATAGATTTTGGGGATGCCATTGGTGCACCTCACATTTACCCTCGTAATCTTAGTGGCTTGAACTATGCTCCTGAGATTTCTAGGGGTGTTCATGGGGTTAAAGTTGATGTGTGGAGTACTCGACACCTTATCAAGACAAGTGGGGTGAATGTGTTTGAGCTGTTGAGGAATTTACAAAATAGATGCTTGGAACAAGACCCAAATCAAAGGCCTTTTGCTACAGATTTCTATCATCAACTTCTTCAGTAGCAGTTTTTGCTGCCTAATTACTGAGATAGACATTGCCAACCATGGTCAATTCTCAGTCCTATGTATCCCATTATTACTATTCATAGGATCCAAAATCACATTATTATTGAATGTTGTATTGTCAGAAAATTTGATATATCTAACGAAGAACTTGTTTAAGATTGTACACAAGGAAGACACCCCTTCCTAGAATGCCATTAGTTCACAATGGCGATCTCGTGTAAATAGGTTGCACTGTTCATAACATTAAGCTGCATATCATAGCCTTGACATTGGATTCTAATGGAAATAAGCATATTTCCATTTTGTTCTCTGATAGGGGGATTTTTAAAAATGGGTGTTCTAATTTGTAGCTTTGATATAATTCGATTTTTAATTCAATGAACTACATTCTTTTTTTGTTAAAATTGAAACGATGTGTTTCACAGTTTGGTGTATGCCACGCTAGAGAAATTGAAATAACAACTTTCTCCCTTTTTTACATTCAAATAAATTATATATAAAGAAATCTTCTTTTTTTATGGTTTATGGTGAAAGGCAGATGATATTTAATGCTCAGCGTATCAAACAATATTGAATGTTAAAGACCATGTAGTGAAAGGCAAAGCACAAAGAAGGGCAGATGATATTTAATGCTCAGCGTATCAAACAGTAATAAATGTTAAAGACCCTGTAGTGAAAGGCAAAGCACAAAAGATAATTGAGGACTCAATTGTCCATAATACCCAAGTGCAATTTACCCATTTAGAAGGCCCCACACAGTTGGACATCATATAATAACTAAAAATAATAATAACCTGAATGACCTGAATACAAACATCCCATGTAAGACTAGTGATAGAACAACCCAGAGTGCACCAGGACATTTTCAAATCATTTGGAGACCGATTTCTGTAGTCTCATGAAAGAAAAAAAAGTTTTGCAGTTGGCCCCCATTTCTAACATTCAACACAACTAGAGATGAATAGCCAAATGAGAGCAGCTCAATGCACCCTTTAAAAATTTCACTTTGTTTACCATTTTTTTGCATTATATCATATACACATGTTATGCTCAATTGAAAAAATGATCCATCACCACCACCACAGCAAAATCTCATTGTTTCAATCCACTCCAAACTTATTTCATCAACTAAATAGGTTTATACACACATGCATCTTATGATAGAAGAGAAAAAGGTTGTGCTATGTACTGGAAACTTTAGATTCAATCTCAGAGAGAAAAAGTAGAAGGAAAAAATAAAATCGAGAGCTGAAACATTGTTATATAAGTGGGGAAAGGGAAAACAAAAGTGATACAATGAATCCGGTTCTTCCTCAATTGAATGAAACTATGAAATTACAAATATGTAATGTAGGAATACACTGATTGTCATCCACACTCCAACTTAAACTCTATCCACTAATTCCTCCAAGAAATCTTTCTAGAAACTAATAAAAAGACGAATGTAAGAATAAGGAAACTGTGAACAACCATATAGGTAAGGCAAGTCTACCCTTCCTTATGGGCAAGTGCTGAATAAAATTGCGAGCTTTTGCCATTAAGTCCAGCAACCTTGTTAGATCCTTTGGGGGCAGTGACTAGGCCGAGAGTACCACAGGTGACCAGGCCACTATGACCTTATCATAAATGTGTAGACTGTAATTGAGACCAAAAGGGATTTAGGAGTGCGGCATACTACATTGAGAGAGCCTCAGGTGACCAGGTCATTATAAACCTAATCGTAAGTAGGCAGACTATAAGTAATCAAGAATTGTCGCACAAAATATTACATTTGTTGAACCCCGAGCTTTACCAACTCACGGCCAAACAATAAATGGATATGGAAAAAAAAACTGAAATAACTAATTTGAGGATGTTCTAGTTTCAATTTTTCCTTGAAATAATTTGCCCGACATTATTGGAAAAACAATATATGTAAACCAATCAAAATTTCCATATCTAAAAGACTGAAAGAATATGAAGATGAAGTGTAGGTTTACTGAAAACAACCACTCTTTTCCTCAAACCTGCTCTCAAGGGTTGTAATAAATCATTCTCAAGAAACCCACAGACAAGAAGAATTTCAATCAATCCACAGATGCACCATTAAATCAAAAAAATAATACATAGAGAAAGGAATGGGCAAAATGTTTTCAAAAAAGATAAGAAAAAAACCAATTTAAAAATAAATAAATAAAATAAAATAACCCCAAAAAGAAGTTTTCAGAGTGCATGAGAACTTACCCTCTCAAGCTCATCCTGGATTTCCTGCATCTTTTCGATGGAGAGAACAAGCTCACTGTCTATGTGCTCTTCCTCTTCCCCTTTTGATCTCTTGGACTTGTCCATCCTGCCAGTCCTTTTGACCCAAAATTCCTAAAAATCCAACAGAGTCAAAGGCACAGGCAGAGTGGCAGAGAGGGAATGGTCCTAGTATTCATTATTACTTCCAGAAACATTGCACGCTCCATCATGCCATTCTCAATGAAGAAAACTTCAAAAGCTTAAAATTTAGATCTTAGCATTCATTATTACCTCCAAAAATGTTGCATGCTCCATCCTGCCATCGTTAGTGAAGAAAACTTCAAATGAAATATTATCATTAAAATACCAAACGAGTTGTTGATTATTTTTTACTTCCACCTACAAAAGAGCATTTGCGAGTCGAAGAGATATGTTTTGAAACAATACCATTGGTAGTAGTGTGTGTGCTGATCTACCAGGCTGCAATGGTGGCACCTAATTTACCAGGAACGAAACTTTAAAAAAGGACTCAAAATAGATGTGCATCTACATCCTATTAAACTAGCAATATTTATAGCAAATAGAACTAATATCTCAACTATTTTCACATTTTATGAACTACACCTATAGAGGTCCAGTAGCTGCAAGACCAAAATAGTTATTCTAAAGCTTCAAGCTGTAAATTTTTTTACCATTGTGCCATATAAGTTTCCCATTGATCTGAATTCCTTGACATACTCATGATGCAAGTAAAACAGGCAATGGAGGCGTGCAGAAAGCATTAACCAAATATCACAAGTTGCTTTAATCAGGTTGACGCTTATCATAATAAATACATCTCACATCTAACAACAATAAAGCCAACTTTTTCCATTTGTTATTTACAAAATGAAATGGAATTGACTATCTAATACCCACCTAGAGCCTACTGCTCACTAATCTTTAGGGACAAGTGCATTGCCTAAACCTATCAAATAACCAAGAAGATCTAGGACAGGAGGTGGACTTGCTACTATGGGTACTACTTTTGATTGAACATTGGGACCTTTGGCAGGTGTAGCATTGATTTCTGTCTCAATGGCTGATAATTCTTCATATGGAAGGTAACAATTTACTTTCAAGTTTGGAGGTAACAAGGCAGAAGGTACATATGGAAAGACATATGGGAGGTAACCTGTGCAAGCATAAAAAGTGCTTAGAAGAATATATGCATGCTCTGACTTCTCAGCAACATCAAGGAAAGACTTAATTTCAAAAATAAATTCCTTAATGATCTCTATACCTATTACTTACCACTTCAGATAGAAGTGTTGAGCGTGGCAACTGCAGAAAAAACATATTATTATTGGACATATTGGAAGAAAACTCCTTGAACTAAGCATAAAATATAATACTTATACTAGAAAAACCTATACAAATGCAAACATCTCAAACAGTTACAGATGAACTTAATCCTTTTCATTGAAATAACTTACCACTTCACTGGTATCCATTTTAGAATGCAAAGTAAATCCCAAAACCTAGAAGAATGGCCATTCTTGAACTTCTTTCCTTCTCATTCTCCAGCTCAAAATGGTGAGACCCATGCTTGTGATCATAGGGCATAATAGAAATGGTAGCGAACAATCCAGATGATGTCATCAGCTGCAAATCCTTCTATGCTAAGTATTTATTGTAGCTTTTCTAGAGGATATAGAGCCTGTACCATGCATAAGCATGATACAAATGACTTTCTAATATCTAAAATATCTTTGTTAACTTTGAATAGTAGATTGTCATCATTTGAGGTTTAGGAATCTTCTTGACCATATACAAGGCCATGAATATCTTTTATAGAGTGAAAAGCTTCCTACATATCATATGTCATCTGTCATAAGAAATAGTATAAGGCAAAAATATATTAAAAATAAAAATAATTTAGCTCACAGATTCTACAGTAGGTTCATGAAATTTCATTCAACCCAAAGCTTCCTCTGTAATAGGGTATTCTCCAATAATTAATTCCTACAAGATCAAACTATATCAACCTTCCCATCTAGACAAATATAATCCTATATCTAATTCAATAGATAACATTTTAGATTTCTGGCCCCCATTCGATAATGATACCTTCTTAAAGGTGTGCCAAAAATCTACTCAACATGACATTATAACTATTTACATAATGGGCAATATGGGTAAACTACCAACCAAAGATAAATGGTTTCTAGAATATGATTTTTCTACACATTTCCCTCATCCTATTTCACATTTCCCTCATCCCATTTCACAATGGCAGCCAACAATCCAGATGATGCCATGAACTGCAAATCCTTTTATGCTAAGTATTTATTCTAGCTTTTCTGGAGGATATAGAGCTTCTACCATGCATAAGCATCATACAAATGAATTTCTAATATCCAAAATATCTTTGTTAACTTTGAATAGCAGATTGTCGTCATTTGAGGTTTAGGAATCTTCTTGACCATACACAAGGCCATGAATATCTTCAATATAGTGAAAAGCTTCCTACATATCATATGCCATCCATCATAAGAAATAGTATAAGGCAAAAATATATTAAAAATAAAAAATTTAGCTCACAGATTCTATAATAGGTTCATGACATTTCATTCAACCCAAAGCTTCCTCTGAAATAGGGTATTCTCCACTAATTAATTCCTACAAGCTAAAACTATATCAACCTTCCCATCTAGACAAATATAATCCTATGTCTAATTCAATGGATAAAATTTTATATCTCTAGCCCCCATTCGATAATGATACCTTCTTAAAGGTGTGCCAAAAATCTACTCAACATGACATTATAATTATTTACATCATGGGCAATATGGATAAACTCCCAACCAAAGATAAATGTGTTGTGCCTTTTTCCTAGAAGCATTTATTAGCATACCCTTTTTAGTTGAGAGAATATCCTTTGGATAGTGGGATACAATCTTTAGTTCTTGTGAGGGCATCCAAAAATCACCCTTCGACAATTGACTGCTAGCATATTTACAACAATTTTTTCTCACTGCCTTGATACTTGTCTCAGGGGAGTTTTCCTTGAGGGTCTTTTGCGCAACACTTTGCCTTAAGGGAAAAGTGTTTATACATTGTTGTATGTAATCTTGATCTTCCATATTATCAATACAGGAAGATACAGATCCACCAGTTGAATATACAATAAGTGCGAAATCAGACAGCTCAAACTGTTCACACTTTGTGTTTTCATCGAAGTTGGCTGATGTTGCATATTCTTCATCAGAATTTGTCCATATTTGTCCATACTGTTGTATTTTCTTTTTCTACAGTACAACTTTCATCCACACTGCCGCCTAAATGAGATTTCTCCTCATTCATTTCTTCAACCTTATCCTCATTATACATCATACTGGACAATCATCATTCTAGTACACAACAACCTCTGGATGTTATTGGTGAATAATTATAGTTAATGGGTTCTCATGTAACGATTCCCAATACCAATGGAACAACATATAATTTGAATCACTCAAGTAATGAATCTAAATTTAACAACATTATAATATAATTACATTCTACCATAAATACACATCAAGAATACTTTGCCTTGTAGATTTCAGCACCCATGTATTCGATGGATTTATGGGAATGAAGGGAAATTGGAAAGCCAGTAATCTCCTATAGTTATGTATGGCCTTGTCTAGTACCTATGGCCTCTTAGACAACCAAGATTGAGTTCAAACTCACCCCAACAAATGAAAATAATGCTTAGGGGAGAGGGAAACGACTCTAGTAAGTAGAAATCCACCCAAGAATGCTTAAGAACACTCCAAGTAAGGAGAGAGAAATTCTTAACAGTCATACAGAAACCAAATTAGAAACTCCTTAAAGAAATGCAATAGTTATAGAACCATGGAAATTAATCTCTAACTCAGCAAGAAAGTGGATTATGAGTAACTCAGAGCTGATGCATTTCATAGAGCATCAATCAATAAAGAGTTTATGAATGATGCTAATAGAAATTCAATGGAGAGTTATCTATTTCAGCCATGAGCACAAAGACAGGGAGGACATATACTATAACTAAGGAGTAAGAATGATGATAACTCATACACCATAAGTTTATTATATATCTTAGCAACATATATTAGATGAGAGCCTAGCACATTGCCTTCATTGTCAAAAGAGAGATGTCCATGTGCAAATTAACCCTCGCTCCATGTGAGACTATTACAGCATAGCCGCTATGGGAAAATGAAGGAATTGGCCATGGCAGTTAAACACTGAATTGAGCCAGTTTCAGTGTTGTCCAATTAGGGCTATTGCATCCTGTCATAGGCAAAGATTGCAGGACATTTCAATATTACAAAGGAAATAATCCAAGCATAGTCACTGTTTGTTTAGTTAAGTCAAAGCTCATGGAGAATGATATCCAGGTGTTTTAGCCTATATTCGACCTCTTTTGGGTAGCAACCAAGAAAGTGAAAAGGCTCGAATTCTGTAATCCAACGGGAGAAGAAAAACCGAGGATAAAAAGAAGTCTACAACAATTGAAGAAACCGAAGTCTGTGACTAAGCCGAATCTCAAACTAAAGCTATCTATTTGCAGCAGGATTTGAATATCTATGGTAAAGAGTCAAGGGTTTGCTGTAGTAGCTGAAGATCTGTAATAGAAGGCAAAGAGTCTATAATTGGAAGTCAGCGTATGATAATAAGAGACTAAACTTGCAATAAGGACATAAATTTAAAAGCTGCTTCTAACTTTGACTAGGCAGAGATTCAACTATTGACCTTGACTTAAAGGGGAGGGCTGACTTGGAGGGACTCTTTGGTCTTCTGTTGGTTATCTCATTTTGAGTAAATTCAATAAGAGGAGGATTGTTGGGTTTTCCCCTGTTGAGAGGTTTTTCCCTGGCTTGAAAGCCTAAATCTCTGTGTCTCGTACTTCTTTGTGTTCTTGGAAGAACAATTTGTGTAATTACTTGATGAAAGAGAAATATTAACTAACAAAGAAAAAATACTTATATAGGAGTTTACTTCCAACTAATGAGGACATAAAATTTGTAAATCTTAAACCTGGCTAGGCCACTGTACCTCCAAAAACCTGAATCATTAATCCATAAACTAGAAACCTTCTGTGGAACTCCAAAAACAAATGAATCAGAATGAATTATCAAAATGAATAGAGACAGACAAGACTTCCATAATCAAGGGCCTTTACACTTTACATCTAACAATCTGTTGCAGTATGAATATTGAGGTCACAACTATTCATTTGTATTGCACTTTTGTAAGAAAGGATGATCATATTTTATATATTTTGTCGAGTAAGCCTTGTACTTTGTCATTGCCAGCTCTAACCAAGGTTTCATGTTCCCATTGTAATGAACAATAACTGCATTGTCAATCTCTGAACAGTCCATGCTAGGATTATATCCTAAACCCAGCACATGCCAAGACATGTCCAAAGGATGGGTCAAGCCATAAAACGTTCAATCCAGGCGGTAGTGTTCCAAGCTTCCACAACACTCTATCCTCATTTTGACATGCAATAAAAGAAAAACTTAGAAATCGAACAAAGAAAAACCCATTAAGTTTTCTAGCTAATTACTTCAGATTTACTTCAAATACTTTAAAGTAAGCATCACAAGAATTAATATAAATAAACCACACTACACACTTGCCGTTTTCTGCCACTTGTTTATATTCCAATTATATCTTGTTTCTCCCATTCTTTGAGATCAAATACATTCATCCCACATGCCTAACCATAAGCATTAGGATCAAAGTGCCTGGCTATGTCTGGATTGAAAAAATTAAGGTATTTGTCAAATCGGCGAAAGCTTTCTCCACAAGTTTCCAATGAACCATTAACCTTTCCATGAAGATCTATTGACCACAAGGGCATCAAATCTTTCTGCACCACAATATCATCATCCAAGAAAAGGATCTTGTCCATTTTGGGATAAACTTGTGGAATATAGAAACGAAGATGATTTAGCATGGATAAATATTTTGGATTTATATATTTCAAATTGGAGGAATGTGCTGAGAGTGTAGTCGAGTGATCTGCCTTGAAATAATACTCTTTCATAGCTGCGGATTCAAGTTGGTGAAGCACAGAGCAATAGGAGGAATTGAGCCATTTAAAATCATCAACATTTTCTACATGTATCATAGCTTTCCCTGGGGGATTAAGTAAAAACCACATTTTCATGGCCCCAAAATTTAACTTGTGTGTGACGAGATGAAATACATGTTTCTCATATTCCTGCAAACACATGTAGATCACCTACAATGAGATCCAAATATTAAATGTAAATTGCAACAAAACTGTTGGACTTCCAAACTTTAGAGCAATTTAAATTTTAACACTTCACCTTAGCATTGATGAAAGTTGAATTCACAACCACAGATGCAGCCTATACATTGTCAGAAATTAATGCATAGTGATAAAGAGTCAGATCCTCCAACTTGTCCTTTTTAGGAAATTATCACTTTTCAAGAGTAAAAAAGTAATAATCTATGGTCAATCGCATGGACAGACAGTGCAGGCCCTTGGGAACAGACTTTGTTGCCACCTGACTTAAAAATTTACTCTACTTTTTCAAGGTCCTTACTTTCTTGTCTCCAGACTGAAGCATGGCTTGAAACTTCTTTGTTACTGTCGCACAGTCATAAAATTGTTCTCTAGCCTTGGATAGGACATGACCCATAGCCTTTATCTTCTCAGGTGCACTGAAACATTCATATCAATTATCGGCCATGAAAAAGAGAATGAAAAGTAGAAAGATTGACACACAGACTGCAAATTTAAAAGAAACAAAGGATATGAACACCAAATGCAAATGGAAGCACTTACTACTCTTGATTGAGAAGAAGCCAATGAAAAAATCTAGGGGGTAGTGTTCCAAGCTTCCACAACACTCTATCCTCATTCTGACATACAATAAAAGAAAAACTTAGAAATCGAACAAAGAAAAACCCATTAAGTTTTCTAGCTAATTACTTCAGATTTACTTCAAATACTTTAAAGTAAGCATCACAGGAATTAACATAAATAAACCACACTACACACTTACCATGTTCTGCCACTTGTGATATATTCCAGTTATATCTTGTTTCTTCCACTCTTTGAGATCAAATACATTCATCCCATATGCCCAACCACAAGCATTAGGATCAAAGTGCCTAGCTATGTGAGGATTGGAAAAATTAAGGTATTTGTCAAATCGGTGAAAGATTTCTCCACAAGTTTCCACTGAACCATTAACCTTGCCATGAAGATCTACTGACCATAAGGATGTCAAATCTTTCTGCACCACAATATCATCATCCCAGAAAAGGATCTTGTTTATTTTGGGATAAACTTGTGGAAGATAGAAGCGAAGATGATTTAGCATGGATAAATATTTTGGATTTCTATATTTCAAATTGGAGGAACCTTCTGAGAGTGTAGTCGGGTAATCTGCCTTGAAATAATACTCTTTCATAGTTGCAGATTCAAGTTGGCAAAGAACAGGGCAATAGGAGGAATTGAGCCATTTAAAATCATCAACATTTTCTACATGTATTACATCTTTCCTTGGTGGATTAAGTAAAAACCACATTTTCGTGGCCCCAAAGTTTAACTTGTCTGTGATGATATTAAATACATGTTTCCAAGATTCTTGCAAACACAAGTAAATCACCTACAATGAGATCCAAACATTAAATGTAAAATGCAGCAAAACTGTTGGACTTCCATACTTTAGAGTATTTTAAATTAATAACACCTCACCTTAGCATTCATGACAGTTGAATTCACAACCACAGATGCAGCCAATACATTGTCAAAAAATAATGCATAGTGATAAAGAGTCAGATCCTCCAAATTTTCCTTTTTAGGAAATTTCGCTTTTCAAGGGCAAGAAAGTATTAATCCATGGTCAATCGCATGGATAGACAGTGCAGGCCCTTGGGAACAGTCTTTGCTGCAAGCTGACTTAAAAATGTACTTTGCTTTTCAAGGTCGTTACTTGGTCGTCTACAGACTGAAGCATGGCTCGCAACTTATTTGTTACTGTCGCACAATCATAAAATTTTTCTCTAGCCTTGGATAGGACATCACCCATAGCCTTGATCTTCTCAGGTGCACTGAAACATCGTATCAATTATCGACCATGAAAAAGAGAATGAAAAGCAGAAGATTGACACAAAGACTGCAACTTTAAAAGAAACAAAGGATATGAACACCAAATGCAAATGGAAGCACTTACTACACTTGATTTAGAAGCAGCCAATGCAAAAACTATTACCTTTGAGGTAGATCAGAATCTGCATTAGCCTCACCCAATGTACGCTGACATTCTTTAATATGAAGCATCAATTCATGGTATAAATCAAGATTATTCCTAGCCTCGGAAATGCTTGAATACACCCTATGGATGATCAGTTGATCTCGGATCAATCTAACAGTGGAGTCAAAATTCTCATTCTCATTCTCCCGCCTTCCAATGCTATATTTTCCCAGGACAACAGAATCTACCTCCTTGGAAAGTTTAATTGCTGCGTTTTTAAGTTCAACTCGTTTTTCTTCATCCTGTTGGATCAACTCTGTTGACCTTTTCTCCCTCCTCTTGTTTCTCAATTGTTGTGAGAAATATAATTTTTTTCTATTGGAGAAGTAACATTCAAAAAGGATTTTGGAAATAATATAACAATTCCCTTTTCCATGAGAGTAAAAAGTAGCGATCTAGTGCAACAAAGAATTTTACCCTCCGCAAAACTTTTGTTGGAATTTCTTCAAGCCGCAAATGGTCTGCATTACAACAACCATTGTCCTGAGAGTTTGACTAGACATTACCTAACAGTAGGCTACCAATAGCACAAATTACTTAACGAGGGAAAATCAAAACTTACCATCAAGAGCATTCTCTTTGACATCTCGATTTTCACTTCCTGTGTCATCCTCTTGAAACCTCGTAAGAAGCTCTTCGTCATTGGAAGTTTTTTTCTACACCTCGCCATTCATTTTACCCCCCTCAGGATTTTCCTCGCCTTCTTCATTGAAGATCACACCATCTTGTTGCAAATGTAACTTTTCTGAGCTGTCTCCAGAAGACGTTTGCCTTTGCTTGATGTACACCGTTAGAAACAGAGAAGCACCCTTGCCAATGTCAGATTTCACTTCCTGCTTAATACAACCCTACTCAACTACATAGATCATCATCACACTAGTTTCCTTACATGTTCAATAGAGAAAATAACCAAAATCTTCACCAATCGTACCTCAGAGTTAGTAATATCCCTTTGATTTACTTTGGAGGGCTTTGCTAATACCCATGAAGAAGATAAATCATTCCGTCCAACAATATTTAAGTTTAGAGTTCCCGAGTCCTCTGTGTTAGCTGTTATGAAATCAATCACCTGCCCACTAAAAAAAAATTATTTTCAATTCTCTGCTCAATAGCGGAGAAAGCAAATTTAAGATATCCAAATGCTGCAGGTTTCTTACACTTTCCTCCTTTGGGAAGAGAGAGTCAATGCTCTCTATTAAACTCTGCTTTCTCCAGTCATCTGCCTGTTCCTGTGAATCCTACAGATAAATAGATAAGAGTGATTTTAAACATATGACAAAGCTCCATTATCCTCAATAATTCCTCTCTATTTCAATCCACTCAGGTTGATTAAATTTCAGTTTAGGGACACTATTTATTTTATGGGATTAGACTAACGTAAGTGCAAGTGCATTGCCCAAATCCTTAAAAAGAACAAAATGGCCATGGAAAAATAGAATTAGTTTTCAAGATGTGGAAAGAGAATACCATTCTAACAGATCCATCTCCTGAGAAGTTGTGCCCTACTGTTTTAAATGAAAAAAAATGCATAAAAGATCAGGTAGAAAGACTTGATGGAGAAGAATATCTATAAAAATATTGAAACACTAAAAAGGGGGTTGCTTTTCTATCGTGCATATGCTAAGATCGAGATTCCATTACACATAAATAATAAAATGGTGTGTATAATTTCTATCGTTTTTTTTGGCCAATGTGCTTTGAACACTGTGGGAACAGTGTGAAAATGATATGTCTAGCAAAAAGTAGTTGGAGAACAAGATTGTTGTTGTGGATTGGGTCTAGGTTGGGTGGATCAGAATTGGTTTTAGCTTGACTGATGAGAAGTGGATTTAGCTTTATAGATGGAAAGTCGGTCTAGCTTGGATAATGAGTGGATGGGAAGAATGATTGTTACCCTTCCTACCCAAATTCAATTCCCACAAGATTCAATTCCCATGAGTAAGATGTTGAACTAAATTCTTAACAAATATATTTTTATAGTACCCATCCATCTTATGCAGAATCCAGCGCACTCTTAGTACCATCCTCCTCAGAACGAGAAGTGCCCAGCGAATTCACCGAGAAGTTGCCCAGCGAATTTACCAGTCATATGCATTTCCCTTTGTTAAAAAAGGGAAAGAGCATTGTCATTTCTTGCCATCGGGATGAATGGTTTCATTATCTTTGGCAAGGAAAATTACACTAGGGGTAGTTGGTAAAACCTTTGCTCTTGCATGAGAGAGGTACAAACTTTGAATCTTTCTCCTGGTAGGTATTGTACTGTGTTAATGCAGATATGGAGTTCACAGCTTCACACAGATCAAATGAAACGAAACCTATAAAGAAAACTCACAAAACGTGTGTAAAAATGCTAGAGGTGCTAAACTTTTGACAATAAGTGAGGAAAGTAATTTTGATAACATCTACTCCTTTAGATCCTGCGAAAAAAGCTAAAAGGAAAATCAAATTCCAAAGCAGGTCCATGGGGTTTTCGTTCAATGGTTAACCTGGGGTGGTGAAGGCAAATCAAATTTCGAAGTAGGTCCATGGGGTCTTGGTTCAATTGTTAACCGGGGGTGGTGATAATTGCCTGCCAAAGCTCAAATCACATAAATACATTGTTTAGTGGTTTCTCAATGAAAGGGATCTTTCTAAAATAGTATAAGACGACTACACTTCATTGTAATGGAGATCTTACTTGAATGTTGTAAGAAGTCTACACTTCATTGTAATACTACCAGATTAAAAAAGGCCATGCTTGCCAATAAAGATAAATTAAACACGGAACCACCCCAAAAAACGATACAGAAGCAACCTGACCAGGGAGGAGGGCAGGAATAAGCTCATCAGTGAGGGAGGAGGGCAGTAAGAAGCTTACCAGCAAGGGAGGAGGGAAGGAAGGAGCTTACCAGTTGCAGATGTAGATGCGGAGTGACGAAACCTAGCTTCCAGAAAAACCAATGACATGACCACAAAGATAACAAGGAAGCCCACCATAGCTATTCGATGATGAAAACCCCAACCTCCCCATCCTCCATTTCTACCCCGCTGGTAGCCCTGCCACCCTCCATTCCATACACCTCCTCTTTTCACAGGCATCTTTAGCTCTCAACCCTAACACCACTTTTCTCCTTCTCATCCTCCTAAACAGATATCGACTAATGCAACCCTTACTCAATTATAATCCTCTACATCAAACCCATATCATGGTTAGCATAAATATATGAAGTGAGAAACAACCAAAAAAACCCTTAGATCTCATATATACTTCAGAGAATTTGATAGAAAAATCTACCAAAGGCATTATGAAATGGATAGATCAACTGATTTCATGCAGTTTTGAGAAAGAAAGGGACATTGACGTGGTAAAAACCTAGATGAAAATGGGCATAGGGACCGGAAGTAGATAGATCTAAGGGTCTCTATATCTGTTAGCCTTTTTTGTTAAAAAACCAAAACATATAATTAAGGGAAACACACCATTCTGATTCAAATGCCAACATAGATGTTATTATTAATGAGAATCCTCACCAGTCTACCTGACTATTCATACACTATGACATAGGCATAGGAAGAACAAGCAGACGGCGTTGGGTATATATGATGCCCCTCAACTTACTAATTTAACTGAGTAGGTACCGACTTGGCATACCTTGCATTGAGGCATGTAAAGGTAAAGGGAATGCTAGGGGGTAATTTGATGCAAAGCAAGGGTGAATTATGCCTCCCTGAATGCACATCATGAGACTGTGTTTAAGATTCGCAATTCTGAAGCTATGAGAAGACTAGAGTGTAAGCACAAGAGAGAAGCTAAACATATTGTGATCTAACATTTAAAATGGTGACTTGTTCATTAATTTCTCATTCAAAATGAAGAGAAAAAAATTGATGATTGGGGGAGAGAAATGATGAGTGTTCTATTGAGTAAACGAAATACATCATTTTGAGGCCATGGATAGATCTTAATTGTCTGGGATGCCAGTGCTAGTAAAACCTTACCTAAACGCCTTATGACTGCCACATGGATGAGTGTTACACTTACATTATTGATGCACTAACCATAGGGAGTTGGTATAATATTCATGGTTATGGGTGCTTACAAAACTGGGTTTTCATATACCTAAGGTTGTTAGCTATAAAGCAGCTGACAGAGAAAAGTTTTGTTAAAGAATACATTTTCCACATCCCGTGTCCATTAGTACGAACCCGTTTATAAACATAGTTTTGGATTAATGTCATAACACTTCTAGAAGTTGTTTTGATTCTCATAAAACATGGTGTATGTTGTCATCTACTTCGAATTTTGCATAAGAAACAGTTGGTCCTTTAACAAGACTCGAGTGTGCCAACATGGACTGAAGAAGAGGTTATTAGCATTGCAAACCCTCTTCTCAGATCAGTAAGTCAATTTTAAATTTAGCAGAAATTGGCAATAAAACATATGATGTTCTAGAAGCTAAAAGACAGACAACACATGAATCTACAACTTCTTACCTCTATTGTTGTCATGTTTAGCTTGCCCCACCAGAATGGTATCAAAGCTAAGGTGAGGGCAAGGTATTAGAGCTAAGCTGAGGGCAAGCCCAAGCAAGGAAGAAAGAAATCACAAGAATTTTTCTAACAATACTGACCTCCTTCCTCTTCAAAGATCAGTCATCGTGAAGCACTGAAACTCCTACTCCAAAATTCTAGGTTGCAGATCCCAGAAAGGAAATGAGATCAAGGCCTCATCAATCAAGCATCTCTAGGATAGAGATCTCTGTCTAATTGTTGGTAAGATGATCTATATTTAAGGCCTTTTGTCATCACTACAGCCAAGAAGCTTTGGTTACTTTAGGGTCAAATCTTCTATTATGAAATCACCCTTGAATTGAATTTGGTTTGGAGATAGTGTCTCACTCAGAATTCCTTCTTTGTTACATGTTTATATAAAATCATATCTGAAGCTATAAATTTCCTAGCATCTAAACTCATATATATAATATTATTCTTGAGCTCATTGACATGCCTTCGGCCTTGTATTAGTGCTTTGTCTGTCTCACAAAGAAGTATAAAAGGCTACAAAAGGTGAAGTCGCCTCGTCCCTGGGGACATCAATCAAGAGGGTTTGAAAAATAGTGTTCATGGTTTTCCACTGGGTAGATGCTTATTGAAGGTAAAGGATCAACCTTTGTGCATCTTTGAGATTCTGGTATCAAAGGAAAGGGGGTTCATGACAAATAAAGATCACTTCAAGGATCTTGAAATCTAAAACACAATGTTCTAAAATCTTATTCAAATAGGTATGACTGTTATTGGTATCTAAAGCCAAATGCATCTCAACATTTCTTCTCATATCAACTCATTGAGGCAATCAGGACACACACGTGGGTTTAGCCTAGAGCCATCACTTTTTATATGATTTTTACATCTTGGGTTTAAAAAAACTTTATATATTCTATTTAGTAATTTTTAGTACCCATGATCGGTGCATGCTGCACATTATTTTTCATAGCTACCAAATTTGCATTCCATCCGTTAAAGCTAAGATAGAATTAGCCTTAGTCAAAGAAGTCTATTTTATTTGATGGATTCAAACTGAATTTAATTTACTATGGTTTTTCCTTTCCTTTAATTTACTCTGGTTTCAATAACCATCAAATCTTCCAAAGACAGAAATTCGATAATAGAACTAGAGTCAGATAGAGACTTACCACTGCGAGAAATGGATACAGTCGAAAGTTCTTTCCTAAGGCTTGGCGCGTCGACGGGCTCCAGGAATTTTTTTTCCCTCTTCCCCAGATTTATCAACGTCCTTTGCTGCAGCAGCCTCAGAGGGGTTTTTGGTGCCTATGCTAGGGAAAATTTATGATTCCGAAGGGGATGTCCAACAATTGAAGCTTTCTCATCAGTTACTCGAGTCCAGAATTTCTGGAATAGGTCTATCAACCTCTTTCACTGCCTTGGAGGAGAAGGTGACAACCTGTAGAGAGAGAGGGGCAGTTTTTGGGTCACGGTGGATACGAAAAGCCCTGTTTGAACTTTATGTGGGTCTAGGGTTCCATAGCGAAATCAAGGAGCTGCACAAGTTCCTGTTAGGTGTCCCGTTCCCTGAACAAAACCGTAACAATCCCTTGCCTCTGTCAAACTGGAAGGGAAAGATAGGATAGTCGTAGCAAAACGTTGGTCTCCATTGCTAAAACTTCCTTTAGAATTCAAAAATTCATGGTTTGAACAAAATCGCTGAAACCTTCTCCAGAATTCAAAAATCCAGGGTATGAACAAAATTGCGTCGCTCATTGTTCTTCTTCCATTCTTGAAATCTCCTCGACGGTGCTCATTGACGGTTTGAACAAAAATTGCATTGCCCACCTCGAAATTTTATTTGGTGACTGGTACGCAGGAGACAAAATGTCTTAAAAAAAGTTATTAAATTGCCATGGTATGTTTTAACAAGCTCTTATGAAAAAAATTATATATATCTTCTAATGCCTCTCAACGTCTTCCATGGAGAAAATTTGTTTATGATAAATTTAATAAATAAAATGAAATTTAAGATGAAATTAAATAAATGCCCTAAAAATTTATTCATGTAGTAGTGATTCAATGGAATGGAATCATTTTAATAAATGCTTTGGAAACTTTTTTTCACGATGTTTTCAGATATATTTTTTTTTCTAGAGAGTTTCACCTTTTTCAAAGGGGGAAGAGGTGATATTCTCTTGCAGTAGTGATTCAATAAAATGGAATCATTCTTAAATTTTTTGAAACCTTTTTCCATGATGTTTTTATACATTTACCCTTTTTCTAAAAAATTTCAGCACTTTCAAAGGAAGAAGAGGCAAAAGTCTCTTCTTTCTCTTTCGAAAAAGTTGTCATGTCACTCCTTGTCAAAGGGACTAAAGTGACACGCTTCAAAATGCCATATTCTGCCATGGTTTCAGTCCAGATTTTAAGGCAGTGAAGTGGAAGGGTCTCTAAGCATGTTTAGGTGTACAGTTAAAAATGAACATTTCACTGTCATTCTCATCTTCAAATAAAAGCTCATGGGAGAGCTCAGTGTTCTCTTTTTATCAATCTGATAACTAGTTTACATATGGAAGAGGGTATATCTTGGCTACAAACATGGGCTGTAAAGGTTGGGGTGGCATGGGATAATAATAAAAAGGTCTATTGACAAATGTAGATCCTCCCAATCTCCCCCCAGGAATAGGCCTTGGTGCAAAATGGCTACATGAATCTTCAAAGGAAATATAGGATGAATATTGTGCTTGCAAGCTGAAGTTTCATGAACAAGAGATGGGAAAGGATATTGTCGGGACTTTTAAGAAGAATTTAAAGGAAGATACGTAAGCTCAAAAACCCCAAGGAGAAACCCAAGATAAACATATGATCTCTAACTCTCATCCTGAGTCATCCAATGCTACTTCTTAACAAAATGTCTATTATTGGTGTTGGTGGATAAAGAAAAAAAGGAGAGGGATGCTAATGATAGGGAAGGGAGAGTGAAGATGAGATAGATGAGATCGACATTTCCCCTAGACAAAGCCATTTCCCCTATCCTCCAAAGTTTGTTTCCTCTTCTTAATGAAAGGTATATTACATTAAATATATAAATAATTATAAGCCATGCATTTTGATGCCCTTGTACATTCTTTTTGATTAATGAAAAATCTTCGACTTACAAAAGAAAATAACACAGTATACTCACACACAAGGCAATAAGCAAGCCCCCATCGATGTTATGCACTGCTTTAAATGGGTTTAATAGCCTTGGATGGCTCTAACAATCATAGCTAAATGTATATGATGTTAACTAATTTAACCAACAAAACATGCCTTCGACAATGGTAACTAGACTTACACTCCATTTACTGCATTAAACAATCAAATGAGGCTTTAATAATTGTAACCAAACATACAAGTCGTTGAACAAGTTAACCAACCTAACACAACTTTAATAGTGATAACCAAAATGTACATGTTAGTAATCAATTGACCATTGTGTCATTCCTCTAACATGTGAAATTGAACATAAATGTTGTTGATGGGGTTGACCTATCTAACATATCTCCCATAATTGTAGTCAAACATGCATGTTGATTCGGTTAATCTCCTAGATAATGTTAATAAAAAATACATGTTAATATCCAACCTAACATGTCACTAATAGTGACAATGGAATGTTCATGTCAATGGCTAAGCTAATTGACCTTATATGTTGTTCATTCAGATGATTAACACATATCTCACTAAGCTGACCAAGTTGACAAACCATTGGTTTTGTCATTGAACTGACATGCCTTTAATAGACACAACTAAATGTACATGATGTTACACCAGTAAACCATCATGACAGGCCTTTAATAGTAGTAGAAAAGTGTGCAAGTACTGGATTGGGAAAACCAAACTAATATACCTATGATAATCATAATTGACCATACATGTTTGTTGTGATCAACCATTCAAGTTTTCCCATGCTTCTATACAAAATTAAGCATTCCATGCAACTCTCAAAGTAACTTTGATACATATAAAAATTAAGTTTGTATTTACATGTGCGATTTGTGTTAAAGTGTTTCCTCTTTAAAGGTCACAGGATTCGATCCAATGGAAATTAAGGTATGTACACGTCCATGGATTAAATAGTTAAAGCATTGAATGCAGAGCATCCCTTGTCTCACAAACAAGGGGTTCTCATATGTCAACTTGGCAGCTATCTGCATTATAACTTAATATTAAATAATATTCTTATTTTTTCAATTAATATGAATGCTTCTAATATTTAATATATTGTTAAGGAGATTACCCCTTGACTAATTAGTGAAGTATTTAAAATTGGATGAGAGAGTTGTAAGGCTGAAATATTGGCTATCACGGGTTAAGTTTACTGTTTGTATTATGTCAATCCAAAATTAGATTTCACACCTCTCCAGGAATCAATCAAAATCATTTACACATACCAATCAAAGGCATTCAATAGATGGTTATAAAAGTGGTTGGGAGGAGTTCACTGTCATATCCATCCAAGGGTTTCCAAACTAGAGAAACAAGGGCATGTGGTCGATTTATGGGCTAACTTTTAAAAGATTGCTACGAGGCGAGGAGTTGGTGGGAGTCCTTCTTATGAAAAGGCCCTGCACCTCTTCCTTTATTTCTTAAGGAGGCTTGAAATAAGTGATTATAGATATATGATACATATAATATGCAAACCACTCACAACACAACAATATTCAACATTTTCATGAGACATAACTTAATTTATTTTCAATATATTTTTCCTTTAAGAAAGGCAAGATATGCTACCATGATGTAATACAATGATTCACCAACATTGGGCACCAAACAAATGACTTGGACCATAGATTCTATGTATGATGAAAATCATCCACTATAATCTATGATTATTAGCCACTCTGACACCCCTCATTTATGGTCACTCATTGAATATGCTCATGAAATTTGAGGTCACTGGACATGGTTAACATGCTTTGGTTAACACAATCTAGTATGGTGTGAGAGTCTTGACTACAATGCAAGCTTTCTAACACCCTTTACAACAACATTGCTTCACAAAAGGCATTTTACATTGATTCATAATTTTGCCTTTGTATATGAGAAAGAAACTAAATGTTACTTCTCCCTTATCCAAGATAATGCTCTTGATTACAAATTAAACAATGTATCATGACATTGCCTTTCTCTCTTTGTGTGAACTTGCTCAATTAACATCTAGATACCTTGTGAGACAAAACTCAATGTATGTATTGTATTTGGTATTGTGTCAATTATTCAATTTTTATGTCCTAATATTGTGTTAATCGCCTTCAAATTCATGGTCAGTCTTGAATTAAAATTTTGACATGGAAAATCCCAATTTTACAATTTTGGCAATCAGAGGCACAATGTTGGGACAATGTGTATCCATCTTGGTGGACAATGGGGCAAACAAAATTTTTATTGATGCACAGTTGGTGGAGTGTAGAGGTATTCATAGATTGATATATATCTTGAACAACGTGGGTGAGAGAGGATTCGCATGCTTCATCGCAGTTGTCTTCTTGATTGTTGGTCCGATATGTTGAGGATATGGTTGATGGTTTGATATTGAAGTCAAAATCCTTCCTTGACCCTTTAGCCAAAGAGGTGTCTCCTAAAGTATCTCCAATAATATCCTATGAAGAGTAATAACATTGAAACTGGAATTATGGCCCACCATGATCATCCAATAATTAATTGAAATAGCACTAAACCCCAATTTAGGGATTGGGTGAATCATATGGTGGGACTATTCTAGTGGGAACCCTAAATAAAGGACTTGATAACCCCTTGATTTTCTACCTTGATGTCATTCGTATCCAAAATTTCTTGTTGGCTACACAAGTCCTAGAAAACATGACAAGGAAGATGAGAGGGAATTGACAAGGGCATTAGGTTGTCCTAGAACATCATAAACTGCATCCACATGGATGAACATGGAATGGGAATTAAGGTCATAAAGTAGACTAGAGTGTTAGAGAAATAGGGTGCATCAAAATATTTTTGGAGTATCCCAAAGGGAAATATACAATTCTTATCTCCTCTAAAATACAATATACATTTATTGTGGTGATAGTAACCACAATATTGTTAGAACTAGTGGTATAGTGTTTAGTCATGAATGAATATGTGGAAAAGAAATCTAAAGCTTTCGACTCACTCGCATAAAAAAATTCATGGGGCCGAATAAAAATTTCAAGGGACATGTCAAGGATCTCTGGTAAAATGGGGTTAGTAGCCAAAGGATACCTTTGAAATAATTTAAGGAGAGTAGGGAATATTTAGAGGAGGTCAGCTCAAGAAACCATAAGGAAGAAAAGGGAGAAAGTACCTAACAAATATGGTTAGAGTAGGCATCAAAATCCCCATCCTTGAACGAAATGGTGGTTTACACAGGGGTCATGAGAGAATATGGGATGGAGGGTAGATTGGCATGGTCAGAAAATGAGAGAAGGGTTTTATATACTAAAGGATTATGGGATGGAGGTTATGTCTAACTTCAGGGAGGCTCTTAGCTTTTTTGAGAAGGATGGAGGTGGATGTATCACAACAAAGGAGCTTGGGATAGTAATGCATTCTTTGGGTCAAACCCCTAATGTATATTGGAATTGGTCCAAATGTTTTATATTCAATAATCCAGTGCCAAATACAATAAACCACAAAAGAGTAGTTCTAATCTGCCTGTAAATGTAACATATTAAATACACCATTCCAAATTGATTTTACTAAGGGGAATCAAAGAAATAGATGATTTTGGTCATTCATCACCTCCATACATAGTAAACAACAACCAGGCCCACTCTATCCTTTACGACACAAATTGTCCCATGCCAAGATGAAACCGAAAAGAAACATTTACTGATATTCTTAGGCAGAGCAAAAATATTCAACCAATATACAGAGATCCTTTGAAGGACAGCTCGAACTAGAGTTAACTTGCCTCCTAGGGAGAGCCTCCTATGTGCCCATGATAAAAGTATACAGTGGATTTTCTCTATAATTCAACTCCAATCCTTAATTCCATAACAATTAGGTGGGAGCATAAATCTAAGATATTTAAAATCTGCATCCAATGCAGTGGAGATAACACCAAAAATATGATAAATCTCTAGTACCAATGCATCATCTGGGTAAGAATAAATCATATGAGATCTAATATTATTCATAAGCAGTCCAAAGACCGATCAAAAGAGGTCAATCTACCAAATAGTAACACATCATCGACAAAAATCAAAGGAGTAACTGTGACTTGTCTACCTACACACATGCAGCCAAAATTACATTTAATCCATCTACCACCACACCTGCAACCAAAATTACCGCCCTTGTGAATTTTGTGACTAATTCTTCCAAAATCCAATCTTTTATCCTCAACGTCTTCTTCTCACAAAAGTTGTCATAGTGTTATAGACATATTTGGGCACATCAACCCGAAACTCACATGTCGATGATATTAGGGTTCATCAACCACTAAAATAGTTGTTTTATGCCCTAAAGGAACTTAGTCATCTGAATGCCTCATTCCCCAAAAAGTTCCATCTCAAAAATAATCCAGAAAGTGCCTAAAATGCATCATTACTGAAAGCCCTATGTTAGGGTGCTATGCATCTCAGGTGCTGCATTGTCAAAGTGAGATGTATCGTAGTTTGGCCCTCTAGAAGGTGTGATGGGCGAGGTAGGACAAAATTCCGGGAGAGTTTGAGAGTTGGTTGCTCATGGAAACTTCTAGAAACTTCTCATGTTCCACCTGCCCGTCTGAGTTTCCCCAAGGATGAATAAGGGAACTAGGAAACCATCTCCAATTCCCCTCTTTCATGGAACCAATTCCTAAATATAGAAAGGCATTCATCATCCCCATTGATGACTCAAACCCCTGCACTCCTCTATTAAAGGATCTCTCATCCAAGAGATCAGGAGGCTAAATTATTCTGAGTTGTAAGGAAGTGCTGCTAGTTTCACTATTGAGGTGAGAGCATTGTGTTATTGTTGGTGTGTTCTTGCTGGTTCATGAGGTGAAGAAGGCTTGAAGCTAGGAGGATGGCGCTAGATCAGACTTCTTATGGGTTGTAATTCTCCTTGTTATTAATAAAGTTCTTCAAGATTTTTCCCAATTGCTTGTGTTAACTCTAAATGCATTCATTTTTTCATTATATTTCTGATCCTATGATGCTTATGCTATGATGGATCATTATGCTTTGACAGGTCTTTGCTTTTGTAGCTATACAAGTACTCTCCAAGCGTGTTATGTACGGGGAGGAGTTACGAGATCGACCAAAGGAGAGGGATATCAAGTGAGGAATCAAGCGAATGTTACAGGTTGGTCTTTCATAATATTTCCCTTATCTATCAGTCATAGGAAAGATATTGAATTTCTTTGACTGTTGTTTCTAAGTTAGCTACCAAACCTAGAGGCCTAGCATTTCCTAGAAATACTAGTTTTCCCAGAAACAAATTGGCGACTCTGCTGGGGAATCAATGATTGTTTTTTGTTGTTTCTTGCTCTATGTTGAATTATATGAACTATATATAGAGTCTGAAGCTAGCCAGGAAGCTTTCGAACTGGTTTTGTTATGCAATTTCATAGTAGATAAATGCTACTTTAGTCAATCTCTGGTCTAGTTTATGTATTGAGCATTTGACCTGCAAAAGCATCAATATTCCCTTTTGGTAGCTCAATAGCCTCTTAGGACATTCCATTACACTCTACTTGTGATTGTTCATTAAAACCAAGCTTAATCCATTGAAAACTGCTGCAAATTTGAGCCAAAGACACTTTCAGAATCACTCCCTGTGACCATCGCACTGTCCTGAACTGTAACCTGATATGCATCTCAGTTCTCGAATGGAAAAAGTGCTATGCATCACACTCTCTATCACTACAAACTCGTTGGATGACTGAAACTCAATTTTCCCATCTAGGAGTTGAGGTTTTTGACTAGTTTTCATTCCTGTTTTGTTGCTTGCTGAATATGAACAATGTCTCATCACTGAAGCCAACTTAAATCAATCAGATCAGCCTCTATTTAGATTAAGATTGGAGAATGTTTTGTGTATTTTTTTTTCAATTACAATCTATTTTCGAAATGTAGTGTTAATCGATTTTTCGTTTCGATAGAAAAAGTGTCGTAAAATCTTCAATTTTCGTCGAAGAAGTGAAGTGTCGCAAAACCTTCCTTCATAGCTAATCGATTAAACTATTTTAGTACATTTGATTCGATTTGATTCCATTCAAAGTGTCGAAAAGATATTTCTTCAAACTTGAAAGTGTTGTTTTGAGTCTTCCTTTCTCCCTTTGAAGAAAAATTGTCGAAAATTGTCATTTTTTGTGAAATATTTTGAGTCATTGCTACATTTAGTTTTCCTTCTTGAATCATTCACATTAAGGAGAGCTGAAAACCAATACATGCATTTGCATTTTTAGCATTTTTGGTTTATGTGCAAAAATCATATTTTAGGGAAATTGCATTAGCGTGTACTCTTTGGTGTTTGCTCAAAAGTGCTCCTAAGCTCTATCCCTTATAGTTAGGATTTTCATTGTTCAAATAAACGAAAAGATTGTTTATCATTGTAGATGCATCTTTAGGAATTTCAAATCACATTTTCACGGTGAACCATCAAAGGAAAAATTTTAAGAAGATCAACTTAAAATGAACCTCAATGAACTTAACAATGCTTTGGAATTTAATGCAACACATTTAGAGGTCTAGGCTAGAGACGTGTTTCGGCGTCGTTAAACCTAGTGGTTATCGTTTTCATTGAAGGCTGGGTGATTCCTCGTCTTTGATATGACAATTGCTAGTACGGACTTGTGCTCCTAGTACCATCGCGTATATAGTGGGAGACCCCAATAGGCTTAAATCCTTTATTCATAGGAAACCAAGTATGTCGCATTATCAATTGCTATGCACTGAACACAGCATTCGGGAAGATTGATTGCCATACGTAAAGTCCTTGGTAATTTCACTTTAATTTATCACCAAGGTGTATATTGTAGTTTTGCAATTGGTCTGGTAAACCTTTTTTTCTAGATTCTCCAAAGTAGTCACTTTCATTCCTTTTTGACTCTCTAAAAGAAAAGGTCCATCTCAGCACTTGTCCTTTCAGGCTCATTAAAAATCGAAGTCGACTAGAGTCATCTTTAGCTTTTTCTCAACTCTTTAAAACTGAAAAAGAAAAGTTGTGTCCAAGTGTCATTAAAATTAATTGAATACGAATAACATCACTTCCCCTTAGTTTATTTTTTAAGTTGATCAAGTAATCTGCAATCGTGGAAGAAAGTCAATCCAAATCCTGTAGTTCGCAGAGATTAGTGAGTCAACCGTCTTTTCCTCTGGAAGCGAAACCAATTTGGACAAAGCGGTCTCATTTAACTGAGTCTAGTTCATATGGGTTATTTGGAACATTCGTTTCAACATCTGCAGAGACTCCAGCTACTCTAATTATTTCTAGCACATCCACCTCTAAAGAGGAAGTTTCGACATTACCTAAGGAGACTAGTACTAATCCTAGTGTAACTGTAACCAAAGTTGTCCAACAACAAATTGATCCTCAATTTGGAATTGTTCAACCAAGAGATACTTCTGAACCTGAAACAACTCCATCTAGAGTTGGTCTGGAACCCATTCCAGTTCAAACCAAGGTTACATTTGAACCAGGAGATGTTCAAGAACCTCCCTTTGAGACAGTAGTTTAGTTACCTGAACATCTAGACTTTGAATTTCAATATCCAAAAGTTGTTACCCCTCCAGCATCTATCACTATAAAGACTACACCTTCTTCTGCACCATAAATCATTTACGAACCTGACAGTCAACCTATTCCACCTAGTTTGATTTCTATAGAGGACATAGTAGAGGATTCCACATCTACCGCCCCATTTCATTTTGGAACTGGGATTAACCTCTACCCTTCTACTCCTGATTTTGCTTCTTTTAATCCTACTTCATCGCGAGTTCCCATCGAATTGTTAGGACAACTTTTGGACAAGTTAACCATGTCTAAACAACCATCAGCATCCAAGACTATATCATTTGATGCAGTTGCAGCAGAATCTTATGCTGCTACCCCTTCGATGTTTTCTGCTACACTTGAGTCATACTTATACAGAGAATCATCCATTCCATTTGGGTATCAATCATTATTTGGAACCCACTCAGGGGTCACTTCAACACCATGGTTAACTCCCATTTACTCGCCCAGATTTCAATATGGTTTTTCTCACATGGAAACTCAACAATTTGATCCTACATATCAATATCAAATTGGGAAATCTAGTCATCAAAGACCAATGTATCCGTTAGACACTGGATTGCCACCATATGGAGAATAGTACGCATAATCACCGTTTCTTCCCTTCTCCAGGGGGCAACCATATGAGAGTTTCCCGTAGTATTCAGGTCAAACTAGAGTTAGAGTTAGTCGATGGCAACCAGTACAGCCAGTACAACCGAGAATTGTGTATCCTACACAACCAATGAAACCTGTGTCTAATATTCCCACCACACCTGTTGTTACAACTGTAACACAGTCACAAGCATAACCTGTTGTATCTCAACCAGTACAAACTGTCCCCTCTTCCTCAAAACCTTAGGTTTCAAGGCAAGGGGCTCAAGTTTCCCAGGTTGGTGTACAACAACTTCTTGTTGCTAGTGCTCAACAACAAACTCAGGTTAGTGTACCTTTATCAGGAGTGACCTAGGCATACACTAGTATAGTTGATCCACAACTTAGTCAATCTGTCAATACTGGGAAACAATAGCTGGTTTGAAAACCGTGGTTGTTTCAATATCAACAACCTCAATTCCAGTAAACCCAACCCCAGCCTGGACATGGTTCTCAAGCTCAAACTGGTATTGGACAATATCAAACATACCAAGGATCTGGACAGCAAGGTTTTGCAGGTTATGGAAAACCATATTTCCAAACCAGTTATCAACAACCACCCTATAATGGTTATGTCCAACAACCTTATCAAGGTTACCAGACATAGATGCCCTATGCTGGTATGCAAAGACCTATTTCTCAAGTGATTCCATCTTATCCTGGGTATGCTCCACCCAACCTGAATCAGCAGTTTCCATTTGTAGCAACTCTAGAATTACCAGATTTGACCCAACTCACTAATGATCCAATTGCTTATGCCCCTTGGTGGTCGGCGATTCCACATAAATTTCCATCTGACATTCCAAAGTTCAATGGAAATCTAGGAGAAGACCCATCAAATCACCTAATGACTTTTCATTTATGGTGTTCATCTAGGACCCTGAATGATGATTCGATTAGACTTCATCTTTTCCAGAGAACACTTATTGGTCCAGCTGTAAAATGGTATATAGAATTACCTAGAGCTTCTTTTGATAACTTCACCGTTCTAGCCACTACCTTTCTAACCCACTTTCAGTTACCTATCAAGTACGAAACTGGAACAGAACTTCTGACCAACTTTAAACATACTACCTCCACTCACATATCAGATCATATTCATGAGTGGAGGCGTCGTCATTGAATGGTTAAGACGTATGTTCCTGATCAGCTTTTAGCTGTGTGGTTTATAAAGTCCTTATTGCCATCTATCACTGAGGATGTGGCGAAAGGAGGAGTTGTCACAAAAGAGAAAATCATTGCTTGTGCCCAATATTTGGATCTGATTTATACACAATCAGGCACACTCTATGACAAAATTCCTGATTCACCTAGACCAACCTTCACCATTCCACCACCTCCAAAATCGAGTAGGGACTCTCATGCCGGTGATGGCATGATTGGTTCCTCGAGCACACAAATGGCAAGAGGTCCATATGGTCAAACTCTTGCTATTTCAAGTCAAAATGCAAATCCATCTTAGAACACTCTTGCCTCTAAGATTAATGCCATGTCATCTGACAAAGGAAAAATCCAAAGCAACCAGGAGGCAAGAAAAAGGGTAAAAATAATAAGAAAAAATAGGAGAATTCCACTCCTGAAAAATCATCTGAAACCCCCACTGCGGCTAGGAAACCTCGTTATCTGTGTTTAATATGCAATGACGAGAATTTTACAAGAGATTGTCCACATTGCTCTAAGGTCTCTAAACTTTTAAAGGCTTTGAATACCTTAGGAGTGCCGACATATTTGTTTCCGAACCCAGAAACAGATTTGGTTGCCATTGATAATGCTTCCACATCCCAAAGGCTTATGCTATCCATCGCAAATAAGCAAAATGATGTTTTGGTATCGACAAGGAATAAATATTATGGGAATCGATCGTCGTCGAATAACCAGGCTAATGATTAACCTAGTACTTCGACCATGACTTCAACAAAAGTTGTTTCACCAATTATTCTTGAATTGACAATTAAGCCACCCAAGGGAGTTGTACACAAATCGACATTTAATCTTCGTGCTCAAGCAGACCAAAATTATAATATAATGGAAGATCTGGCTCAACTGCCTTCTGCTATGTCGACACTTGAGGTATTGCAAAATTGTCCCTCCCAAAAGCAAGCTTTGTTATCAGCAATAGGTGGAATCGATCCTACAGATTCCAATCTTGTAGTCTTTAATCATACAGGATATATGCCACAAATACCAACACAACTAGCTTTTCTTATACAGGTGAAAGCCCTCAATAAAAATGTTTGTCGAACCATCATTGATTAGGGGGCATCTACCTATATCATGTCAATGAGTTGCTGGAAAACTCTTGGTTCACCACCCTTGTCGTGATCACCAACAACTCTAAAAGCTTTCGATGGAAGAACTTACACTCCATATGGGATTTTAAGTAGCTTGCAAGCTGAACTAGGGGCAAAAATAATAGATATTGAAGTCGAAGTTGTTGATGGACTCAGTGATTACAATATTCTACTGGGAAGGCCTTGGGTTTATGCTATGGCTGCAGTTGTCTCCACATACTTTCGAATGATTGCATTTCCCTTCAAAGGTGGAATCACAGTCATTGATCAGTTAACTTTTTCTGGTAATAGTTCACAAGCTACAAGAAGCATTACATTAATACATGGAAATTCACAATCATTTCAGAATGTTGGAGTAGGTCTCCTAAAAGATCCTTCCTTGATGGGTACTTTTACCCTCCCATCACCATCTGGTTTCGCGGAAGTGGCCATAGTGGAAACCTGCAACATGATCTCTTCTACATCTTCTCAGTATAAGAAGAGTTCCAACTATTTTGAGAGTGATAATCATGGTGAGGAAATGCCACCAAGCCCCATCGAATCTTTGTAGCAATCAATCTATTGGGATTGTGTGGCAAACCCTAAACCGCACTCAATAGTTGTATGGGTAGATAGATCTTTAGAATATGGTACCTCTTCAGATCCTTTTTCACGTATACATTCTATGGACAAAGGAATCATACAATCAATGATGATAGGAGAGACACCATGGGAAGATTATCATCATCGTTCCCACCTTCAAGATAACAATGAAGATTATTCAAAAGAACTTCACCACCCTTCAATTGTTGATTTTTTATCGAATTCTATAAATACAATCGACTCTGAGAGAAATCCGTCTAACATAGAAGAAACAATCTCCATAAACATTTCGACCAAGCCTAATGTTGTAGAAAATATTCATGTCGGCAAATCTTATTCTCCACGAGAACTAGATAATTACTGTGCTCTTTTTTGCGAATTCAGAGATGTCTTTGCATGGTCTTATGAAGAAATGTCAGGCATTGACTGAAGAATTGTTGAACATGAGATCAAAATGTATCCTGATGTCAAACTAGTATGACAACGACTTCAACCTATTCATCCAAAGAAAGACGTTGCCATTAAAGCAGAAGTTGAAAAAATTTTGCGTGCTGGCTTCATTTTCCTTGTACCTCTCACTGATTGGGTATCAAATATTGTTCCAGTGATGAAAAAACAAGCGACGATTAGAGTGTGCGTCGATTATAGGGATGTAAACCAAGCATGTCCGAAGGAAAACTATCCTACACCCTTTATTGACAAGATTATTGATGAATGTGCCAGATGTGAAATCTTTTCATTCATGGATGGATTTTCTGGCTACAATCAAATCAATATCCGCCCACAGGACCAATCAAAAACTGCATTTATATGTCCATGGGGCACATTCACGTATTTTAAATTACCTTTTGGTTTGAAGAACGCAGGGGCTACATTCCAGAGAGCAATGAATTCTGCTTTCCGTGACATCAAACACATAGTTCAACCATATCTTGACGATCTGCCTGCTCATTCGAGAAAATGGACTGATCACCTGCAACATTTGAGAGCAATATTTTTACGTTGTCGACACTACAAAATAAGACTCAATCCACACAAATGTGTGTTTTGTGTTGGCTCTAGTCGATTGTTTGGATTTTTAGTTTCTAAAGACATAATTCGACTCGATCCAATAGAGGTTCAAGCAATTCTTGACATGCCTCTACCTTCAAATTTGTTACAGATCTAGAGACTTTAAGGTAAGGAAAACTTTCTGAGGAGGTTCATTCCACATTATGCTGAGCTAGCTAAAGGTTATAGATGTCTATTCAAGAAAGGGGTACCCTTCCATTGGAATCAGGTTGCACAAGCTTCCTTTGATGCTCTCAAAGATTCCCTGATAAAAGCATCATTAATATATGCCCCAAAATATCAACAAGACTTTTACCTGTATCTCGCCGCTGCAGATACAACCATTGGTATGGTTTTAGTGCAAGAAGAAAATGGAATTGAACATCATATATATTATTTAAGTCGTAATCTTAATGATACAAAAATTAAATACTCATATGTTGAAAAGTTATCTTTAGCAGTCGTTCAAGCTGTGCAGAGATTTCGACAATATATTCTCCTTCGCAAAACTACTATCGTGCCAGATTGCAACCCTATGACATGCATTCTGTCACATCAATTGCTGGGGGAAATATTCTAAATGGATAGTAATCTTGCAGGAGTTTGATTTGGAATTCATCAAATCCAAATCAAAGAAATGTCTCATCTTTGCAGAGCTACTTTGCGACCTTCCCTCATCCTCCAATGATTTAACATCAGAAGCATCAATCTTGGATGAGTCTCTGTTTCTAATTTCATCAAGTGATCCATGGTATGGAGATATGCTAATCTATCTCTAGACCCAAGCATTTAGGCCTAACACCTCTCGCTCTGAACAATGACGTATTTGATACCAAGCCAAAGATTATATGATCGTTGGTGATACACTTTATCGTCATAGTGTCGATATGAATTTACGAAGGTGCCTTACGCATGAGGAGGCCGAAAAGGCTTTGAATGAATGCCATTCAAGTGCTTGTGGGGGCATTTATCTGGTTACGTAACTGTATAAAAAATCCTACGAACTGGTTACTTCTGGTCGTCTATATTCAAATATTGCATACTTGCTGTCAGAAAGTTCCATGCTTGTCAGATTTTTTATCGTAAAACCAGATTACCACCTGTACCACTACATCCAGTAGTTACTGTTGGCCCATTCACAAAATGGGGCATTGATTTCATGACATGTAACCCCACCTCGGCCGGGGGGCATGGGTATATTATAGTTGTTGTTGACTATTTTACTAAATGGGCCGAAGTGATGCCTACATTGAACAACAGTGGCGAAACGACTGCTCTTTTTTTTTTTCAATCATGTGGTTTCTAGATTCGGTGTACCACAAGCTATAGTCACAGATCATGGGTTGCATTTTCACAATCACATTATGATTGAGTTAACTACCAAATTAGGACTCTCTCATGATAGTTCTACTCCATATTATCCGCAGGCTAACGTACAAGTTGAGGCAATCAACAAAGTCCTTAAACGCATACTGCTAAGAATGATTAGAATCCATAAACGGAATTAGCATTTAATCTTGTACTTAGCTTTATGGGCATATCGGACCTCGGTAAGAAATGTGACTGGATTTACACCTTTTTAATTGGTGTATGGTTTGGAAGCAGTCTTACCAATTCAATGTGAAATCTCATCCCTCAAGCTCGCAATTGACCTGCTACCGATACTTATGAAGAAGAAGCTCTTTTCTTAAAATTAATCCCTCTGGACGAAACCCGTCATGATGCCACATTGGCTAACAAAGCACATACGAAATGCATCAAGGCACAATATGACAAAAATGTTAAGTCTCATGTCTTCTCAGAAGGTGACCTGGTCTTGCTTTACGATCAGGATTCTGACAAGTTAGGAGCAGGGAAGTTTGAACCATTATGGATGGGCCCTTATATTGTTAAATGCGTGTTGACAAAATGAGCCTACGAATTAGTCGATTATGATGGGATTCCACTGTCGCAACCTCGAAATGGGTTGTATCTCAAACGTTACTATGCTTGATTAAGTGTAGTAAAACTCACTGTACATATGCTTTCATTGCATTTTTGTTTGTTTTATTTTAGAGTTTTTCAATTTATTTAGGTAATCCCCTTCACCTTTGTTTTAGATGTCAAACTTTTCGAAACCATTTGTTGGGTATGCCGACAGAGCTAGCCGTAGTACGCAGAACCTATCCTCTGCGGCCTGGGCCATCTTCGCTCCAAGCGGCGAGTTAGTGTGTTTCAGGGGGATATGTATTGGTCGATCGACAAACAACATCACTGAGTATAGTGCGTTGATTGAACTCCTCTCTGATGCCATTTCACATAGCATATACTCAATCATTGTCAGGCTAGATTCACAACTTGTCATTCTACAACTTACTGGCATTTATTCCGTCTGAAACCCAGCTATTCATCGCATGTTCCTAAGAGTTAGAATTTTGGAAAGACATTTTGATTTCATTCAATATCAGCATATTTCCAGAAATTTAAACAGATTGATTGATTCATTAGCAAACTATGTGTTAAATAGAAATTTGCAGCATATGTAAAGAAAGCATTTCACATCATCATTTGCATAGGATTTCATCACTTAACCCAAAATAAAACTCCAAAAGTCAAATAGATAGTTGTTTATAATTTTTCACAAATATTTTGTGTCTAAGACAAAATTGGTCATCTCACCCTACAAACTCAAAATGAATTCAAAAAAATATCCTAGACTAGTGATGCTAATGATAACAGGTCACCGCCTATGCTATCATGCGCAGGAGCCTCGTCCAATGACTTGGTACACCAGTAGTATGGCATTGTAGCCTCATGGGTAACTCGTCAGTCCGAACATTCGAAATGCTAACGGTTAGGCCTTCTACATGATCCTGCAACTGGGCCAAGGTCTCTGCTATGTCCAAATCTCGAAAGACTGCCCTCCCAACAGCTCCGTCCACTGGAACGTCTGCTTCCTATGGGCGTGCCACAAGTCGAACTGGTCCGATATCTGGACAAACAGATGAGTTTATTTAGTCTTGGTAACAATTGAAAACACAAAAAACAATAGAAAACACAAAAAAGAAAAGATGTGGTCAAATCATTTTACCGATAGCGCTCCACTGCTCCCCGACTGGTAATGCCAAATCTGAATCGCCTCGGAAGTCCATCCCCACATATGGATATTCTACAAAAGCCATCTCCTGACGGTCGAACCACTCAAAGAAGGTAGATGAAAATGAGATCTGCGACTGGCCAGCATGCCTAGCCGTATGGTCTACCCATCATTGTATTCGTGGTTCTCTTGGTCTAGGCACTCCGAGAGAAATGTTCTGTGGTTGCATGAGTGGGATGCCTTCCAAAGCGAAGGAAATAAAAATGGATCCATAACCAAAATTATTGTTCTTTCCAGCCTTCAATTTGGTTAATTTGTCTTTTATGAGTGGAAGAACAACCTCACACCAGTTGAATACCTTCGGTTCTAGGCATTCCAAGGCATACTGCATATAGGATCTGTTTGCAAAATGTAAATCACACTACCAACCAATCTAGAAAGGGTAAAGAGAATAGTGCTCAAAGGTCGATCAATAACATCTTGGATATTAATCTTTCCATCTCTACTGGGTTGGGATCCTTCCCGACAAAACTGACGAATATAATCTCTCACTGATTTTTCTCCCCAGGCGAGTCCTGATAATGAAATAGGGGCACCCCGCCTCGATAAACCCATCAGAAAATAAATATCCTCGATGGTGATAGGAATAGCTTTACCCCTAATTTGAAACACCTGGTTAATAAGATCCCAAACATGAACAAGATACTGTAGCAAATCCATCTGTTTCCTCATGCTGGACAAGCGGAAAAACTTTAGCAAGCCACAATTCTTTATGGAATTTACTGTGCCTTGTTCATTCAATGCAATCATGTTATGCTCTTCGTGTTCTTGTTCTCGCCATGTAACGACCTTTTTTATCCAATGAATATCTGAAACACAAACATTAGATAAGTTAGGATCCAACTTGGACAAAAATCAGTTCAAGATTTGATGAAAAACAATTGTGCAAACTTGGCTCTCTGCACCCATCGCACTTAGTGCTTGAAGACAATGAGATGCATAATAGGTTTCCTATTAACAACCAAGTATGCATCTCACTTTTCGATAGGGACAAGGTGCGATGGTAGGAAAACGAGATTTTGAACCCTAAAGGCCCAGAAAGCTAAGAAAAGTTGCCCAAAACTGAAAAATAATGGAATAGAATTGAAGAGCATAAGGATAGCTCCTACCTGGTCCTAACGGCATGGGAAACGATCCACAAAATATCTCATAATCAATTGGTGAAATTTGGGGAAAAAACCGCTTCAAAGCTCCAAAAAACCAATATTAGAAATGAAATGGTGAAAATGAAATGTTAAAACTAGTTTTTATGTTTACTTTTTCATGTACATCAAGTAAATGTTGGTTTTTATTCATTTTTCATCCATAAATATGTTTTTTTAATCAGTTTGATGGAGTTTTGAGCAAGATGAATAGCTGACAATAGAATCTAATGTGCTGATGGTGAATTGAGCATATTTGACCACCAAGTAAACTTTTCGTTTTCTTTTTGAGCTTTGATTTAAAAAATGAAAAGAAAACTATAGAGTCCTCTTTAAACTCTTTTCAAACTCTTTAAACATGAAAAGATAGTCGAGCGCTTGTCTCTTCCGGCTCGTTAAAGTATTGGAAATGACATCCCTCTTGTATTATTTTATCCTTTTTCGGACCTGAGGGATTATTATACGAAGAAGAACTTATGGAGTTTTCTTTTCGTCTCTTTTCCAACTCTGTAAACATGAAAAGGATCGAGTTATCATTGTCATTAAACTCGTTAAAATAATAGCAACAAACTTGTCCATCTAGACAAGACTAAGTTTCACCGTCGCTAGATTCGTTAAAACATCAAATAGTGATGGGTTTGCTCGAAGGGAGAATTATAGAACAAGCATATGTTATACTCCTCAAGCTTGGTAAAAAATAAAGAGGTACTGGTCAACAATGACTGGGGAAAATGGGAAAGAATCTTGAAAACTTATGGTATCAAGTCACTCCTCAACATGACACTTTCACTTCATCTCCATGATTGAGTTGGGTTGGGTTATTCTGCTTACTCTTCATCATACCATTGATCTATCACACCATCCATCCTTTTGGGTTAATGCTACCAATTCATCTTAGTGTCGCCGATATGTTCAAGAGAAGTCATCCAATTGAAGTCTCATCCATTGCAATACTACAAACCTTCATCCTCATGACTGCCATTCCTGAACCTTGTGTCGTCAGTTCGTTTTCATCTCAAAAAATCATTTTCTTCATTTCGTGTCATAGATGTGGGATACATCAAGGCCCCCCTGCTATTATAGGACAAATTGACCTCCTCATCAACTCAAAGGTGAAAGACAAGATGATTGAAGCAAGGAACACAATTGCAAGCTTCGAATCCACACTAACGCTCTCTATACACTGTCAACCTGCTTTATAAAGCTTGTTACCAATCATAAAGGAGTGTTAGTCACCTTGTCAACTCATGTTGTTAGACCAGGGGGAGCGTTAGTGAACCTAAGGGAAGTTTTGAAGCTCAAGCGAACAAATCTACTCATAAATATCTAGATATTAAATCCGTAAATTTGCTCAAGAAAAGTAGGGAAACTCCAAAAATCAAGATATTTGGAGAAATTCCATTCTGAGAATGAAGGAAAATGGGAAAAAGCTTGTAAACAGGGTAGGTTCATCGCTTTTGCCCTAATGAACTCTAGGAGGAGCTTGGCAGCCCTAATTCAATTTCTACATAAGCAGCGAGAGGGCCATTGCAAAGGGGGTCAGAGCATTTGGAAGGATAACCCATAGAGATGTTGTGAACTATCATATTCTTGAACAAGCTAGCTAAAAGAGGGAGAGAGAGAGAGAGGAAGAAGGGGTAAGGAAGGCTGATACAATGGATGGTTGTAATCACTCTTCCATTCTGAATATAGAACTGCAGTTGTGTTCCCTACTCCAAAGTGTTGGTGATATTGTTCATTTATTTGTTCATTCTGATGCTTGTCGAGATGAGTAGTTAAGTTATACACTAATACATGTTTGTTATGGATTCTTACATTAGTTTTCAAGAGTGTATGTTGTGATTGGTTTGCCTTGTCCTTTGTGTGGGAATTTTCTTGGAGCCAGCCTTGAAGGAGTTCTTCTTGCTGCATAGAGATCCCCAAGCAAATCTAGAAGGAACTGAAGGTGATCTTCTTTCCATACCTTGTCAATTTATGTTTGATAGATGAACATGTGTGTAACTTGGTAGCTTTTGTAGACAATCTTACAGTCTGTCAAAGGTCCCGGGAAAGACCTTTGAGGGTAGTTTTCATCCCGTGCATTTTACCCCATAGCAGAATTGGGGACTCCACTGGGGACCATACATCTAGTTCTTGGTCAACCTCGACTCCTCTTAGTTCTTCTCTTTCTTATAAGAGCTTCCTACTTCTTCACATCCTTTTCTGATCCACCATCTATCTTGTTACATTCTGCTAGCTTGCATTCCCCTCAGAAACTAATCCTAAAGGCCCTTTATTTAAGCTATTTCCCTCACTAATGTAGGTTTCCAGTCTACACAGAGATTTATAAAGCTCTTTTCCTATGTATAGGGAGCGTTAGTGGCCCAACTAACTCTCTGTTTACAAAGAAATAGAGCGTTAGTCTCCCATTTCCATGTTTTCTAGAAGATTCTGGACCAAAAGGGGGGGGAACTTGTCTTAGGGGCTAAAGTAAGATCTGCAACAGTATCATGTTAACAAATTTGGTGTCTTGAAATTTTATTTTTAAGAAAAAATTTTAGTTTTTCTCTCTTAAAATACATTTTTTTTAAAATAAAGACTGATAAATTGTATTGATCCTTCTATCGAAATAGTTGTAAGCTGCTTCATTTTGGTTTCCAGTAGTTGTTAGGGAATACTGAGAAAATAATCTTTTGGTTATGCAAGTGTTGAATGGTTTTATATGCACTGATGAATCCATGAATATGTGAAAAGATAAATCTGTAGAATAAGACTTGTTTGCATAAGAAATTGAAAAAAAAATTCAGAGCATTGTTCTACATGGTTTATTGAGTCGAGAGTCTCACCATATTCATACGTCAACACCCCTACCAAAGAAAAATAATTAAGTACACTGACATTTACATTCAAATCAATCAGTTACTCTTTTTGAGCAAACCAACATTAGCTAGATTAGGACCTTGGGATAAGCATGTGAGTGAACTGCCCAAGGTTGAAAATCAAAATTAGTGTCGTTAACGAGTGAAAAATCCTTCTGCACTCATATTATCTGCACCACTCCACTAAAAATGGAGCGAAATACGAGACAACATCGGACTGTAATTGAAGGTGGCCCACCTTCTCTTACAACTTCTTTGGGCATTCTATGTATTGGGGTCCCTTCGGGGATTTCGAAACTGAGTCGGTGACTCAGGTATCCTGCCCACACAGCGTGCTATCAACAACTATGTCCGCCATGGTAATGTCTATGATTTGAGGTATCTATAGTGGCAAAAACTTCTAGGTACCTACACAAGGTGACTGGGATAGGCTGTCATGGTACCTCAAATGGACGGATCTACTTTGTCTTTAGATTTTGGGAGGGTGCTCGTCTTCACGAGAGTAGTTGACCCCTCAATCTGAGGTTCGGGCGAAGCTCAAAAGTAACCGTAAACGTACATTCGGCCATCATTCTCTGTTATTCATTGAGAGACTGGGTTTCATCTCCAGAAATCAGTGCTTATCAAACAAGGTAATTTCCCTCTGTTTGCTTATTGATATATTTAGTGTATTTTTTCTTTTTAGGTACCTGAGTGTTATCATTTTTTCGAGACTTTAACGTATCACATTAAAATCTATTTGATAAAACTTAATAGTCACTGTG
The DNA here is from genome assembly GCA_000404065.3 of Pinus taeda. Taxonomy (NCBI): domain Eukaryota; kingdom Viridiplantae; phylum Streptophyta; class Pinopsida; order Pinales; family Pinaceae; genus Pinus; species Pinus taeda. Next base: position 38,864 of record APFE031659230.1, read on the forward strand.
GCTACATCTGGCTCTCATCATCACTCTAGACGATTGTTAGGACTTCCCCAACTCATTGTGGAGGATCCACCGAGTTCCACTGACTTGGATTCCTCATCTTTGAGGAATCAGTCTCCTAAATCACACACGGGATCTGTGTGGACGAACGACAATTCCAGTTTGCTGGAGGATTTTTTCACAGATGGATTTATTCCTCAGTTTAACACTTCACTTACAAATCCGTCGGATCCTATCGTTGCTCCCATGGTACCTGTACTTCCTTCTTCAGTAGGTCGAACTTTCCCATCTATCCAGTCGACGCCTCAAGGGTTGTGGAATTATAGAGACACTGTTGGTCCTCTACCACTTCCCTAGTTGATGGTCATCACAACACTGATAATGTGGAATCCTGCTATCCCATTTGTCCCAGGTATGGAAACTCACATAACACACTCTATAAGTGGAACCCAACAGATGCCAAGTTCCACTTCTATGGTGCCACAATGCATACATTCGACTAGTGCCACATATAATGCTCCATATAACACTCAATGCAGCAATATGGGTGCGGTTCCAGTTTACCAACAACAAGGTCGACCGCCAATGTACTGTTCCAACCCCCTGATTCAGATATCTGGGGTGGTTTCCAATATGCACATGCAAGTGGGGAATGTTACAATTCCCCCTCCGTTCCCAGGCATGCATGGACAGTCGTTGATTGACATGAGTGTTCCCTCCATCAATCAAAGCCATATGGTTAGTTCTGTGTCGGTTGGGAATCCACAAGGGATTCCCAACCAATCCATGGGGGTACCCTACTCACAAACTCAGATGAGTCAAGGGGGCACCACTTATACTAGGGGCAATTTCATACCCCAGTATCAAAATCCTCATGGAAATCCACTCTACAACACCGTACCAAAAAGAAAATGCTACAACACGCAACCCATGTACACTATGGGGAACCAAACGATGGGAGGAGCACAAAGCTCCTTAGGTCATTCGTCATCACCATAGTCCGAGTCGGGGGCACCCAACAATCTGCCTTTTTTGGAAACATTGGATATTCTCAACTTATACAACTTGACAAATGACCCCATCTACCACAACTTACAATGGCCTCCGATCCCGCATAAAATACTGACGAACATTCCAAAGTTCGACGGAAAACAAGGGGAGGATCCGGGCACACATGTCACCACCTACCATCTCTGGTGTGTTTCTAACTCTATGGTGGATGATTGTGTCCAGTTACATCTTTTTCCCTGCACCCTCACTGGCAATGCCGTAAAATGGTATATTGGGTTACCACGCGCGTCAGTGAATACCTTTGATGCTTTAGCGATGGAGTTCCTAATGCACTTTTAGTTACCTATCCACTATGAGACAGGGACAAAGATCCTTACTTCATTTCACCAGGATACCGCCACCCACATCTTTGATCATATCCATGAATGGAGATGTAGGTGGAGGTTGGTCAAAGCTCCCATCCTTGATTTTCTCTTAACAGACTGGTTTTGTAAGTCCTTACTTCCACAAATCGCTAGAGATGTCGCTCTAGTTGGTGCGATCACAGAAGACCAATCCATACGTCGTGCCCAACACTTAGATTTGATTTATTCACAGTCTGGCATTCTCTACGACATAATCCCCTATGCTCTCGATAACCCAAATCCTCCCACCACTCAGCACCTTGGAGTGCATGTCGACGAGATTGTCGGCGCAACCTCTGGGGTTGTTGTAAAACAACTCAGTGATTCCATTGCCAAGATGGCAATGGACCCCTCTACCAAAGCAACTGCTCTTCCTACCACTACGATAAACTCTGTGCAGTCTACACAGAAATCTGGTGGCAAGAACAAGAAGAATAAGAACAAGACCACTCCTTCTGAAGAGCAGTCATCTAAGCAGCCCAACCTGAAATAGAAGGCCGTTGTGCCTACTGATGAGGAAAAGGATAAAGGCACCAAATATTCATGCAAACTCTGCCTTGAAGACCACGTAACTTGGCGTTGTCCACATCTTCAAGAATGCACAAATTACCTTGCCAAAAGAGATTCTGGTAAGGCACCTGCAGTCCTTAGAAATTCTTTTCCTACTCAATAGTAGCAAAATCTTGTTTCCAACCAACCACAATCCACATCAGGAGGCAGCGACGGTTCACAACATCCTTCAACTCGTGAAGGAATTTTTACCGTTTACACATTTGAAATGGTAGAACTAGCCACAAGAGCCAAATCTTATGGAGCTCCTATCGCTCTAGTAATAGAACCATCCTCAGGTCAAAACCCATCACCACCCAACAATCTGCATATCAAACAACCAATTGAGGACTTTGAAATTCGACCCCCCAAGGGGGCATTTCGATGCACAATGCACAATACATCTAGACGTGCCGCCCAACACTACAACATAGTAGAGGATTTGGAGCAAGTGTCGTCGGCTATATTGGCACTCGAAGTATTAAAAACACGCCCCAGCCAACGGAAAGCTTTGCTTTTAGCTATCGGGGGTATGACCCTATGGATTCCATGCTTGCTATTTTCAACATGGACAAGTGTAAACCTCCCCTTTCCCACCAGCTTGCATTTCAGGTGCATATCACTTCGAAAGGTAAAGGTATACACCAAACTGTCATTGACGAAGGTGCTTCAACCTGCATCATGTCGGCTTCATGTTGGCTCGCCCTGGGTTCCCCAACCCTATCCCTGCCGTCGAACTCCCTTAAAGCTTTCGACGGCCACACCTTTGTCCCTAAAGGATACCTAGCTAGTTTTCCATTCACTTTGGCTGGGAAAACAGTAACGGTGGACATGGAAGTCATGCATAAGAAACTCAGCTATAATCTATTGTTGGGTCGCAGTTGGACATATGCCATGACGGTCGTCGTATCCATTGTCTTTTGTATCATCCTATTTCCATTGGATGGAAAGGTCATTGTAGTGGATCAGTTGTCTTTTTGCACCCCCGATTATTCACCATTACCAAGTGGCTCTGTACCCCTAGTAGGAGGTGTAACTGACAGTCTTTTCAGTATAAGTACCGGTCTGTTGAAGGCTTCCTCCCTGATGGCTTGTTTTCCTCTTCAGCCGCCGCAGGTTCCACAATTTCATCAATTCCTCATCAACTAACTGATCCCTGGATCCTAACGGCGCCTTCAGACCTTGACACATTGAAAGACCAGATGCCGCTGTCACCAGCTGAATCAGCCTACCAAGGCATTCAATCCACATCCACATCTCTGGTCATGTTGGCTATCGCCGACGGTACCACCGCCCTTCCCATAACCGCTCCTCCTTTAGATCCACTCAGTCAACTCACACCTACGGACGAAGCCGTTCAAAAGATCATGAGTTTTGGAGAGCAACATTGGGAGGATTGGCATCTTTGGGCTCCGACATCTGATTTGGACATGATGCCTCTCCAAGTCCTATCCTCTAACATATACGAAATCATTTCCCCACCCTATACAAGAATCCAAACTTTTGGGGTGGAAGAAAATATGGACGACACTTCTAGATCATAGCCCATATATATTTCAGTCATGACAAGCATTGTGGAAGACACCCAGATGGGAGAAGATTACAGTCCCGAGGAAATTGCAAGCTCCACCTGCCTACATGAGGAATTCCGTGATGAATTTGTTTGGTCTCATGAGGAAATGCCTCACTTTAATCCGTCGTTTGTCGTGCATGAGATCCAACTTTACGGCAAGGAAAAACAAAATGGGTGGCCCATCCCTTCCATTGAAATAGTCGTTCAACCCATGCCTGCCCTACTGCTGAAAAAGAACGCCTACTATACCTTAAACAGCTGGATAAAACCCGTCGAGATGCCGATTTCGCACTCGCAGCTCACAAGGAGTGGGTACAAAACTAATTTGCAAAAGAGGTTAGGTTTTGTTCTTTCCAAGAGGGCGATTTCGTATAACTCTATCATCCAAAAGATAACCTCTTAGAGGCATGCACGCTTCGACCCATTTGGCTAGGTCCCTATGTCATAATGAAAGTCCTCCCCACAGGGGAATATGAACTACAGGACTGGGACAGAATCCCACTCAAGGATCCCACATATGGGCTCTATCTGAAAAAGTATTGTGCCTAGTATCGCAATAGGCATATGCTATGTAATTTTATGTAATAGAGCACTTTTGGAGACATTTTATTGCTTTATAAAAAATATAAACATCTCCGAGTTTTTTGTAGTAGGGCTCATTAAACATATATACCGAAATCAATCGAGCACTTTTAGTGATATTTTATCACTCTTTAAAAAATACAAACATCCCCGAGTTTTCATCATTGCACTCATTAAATATATGCAACAATGGTCAGAGCACTTTTTGTGATATTTTATTGCTCTTTAAAAAATAATAAACATCTCCAAGTTTTTCATCCTTGCACTCATTAAATATATGCAATAATGCGTTGAGCACCTCTTTTTCAATCTTTTTCCAACTCATAAACTGAAAAAGACCAAAGGAGCATTCTTTTTAGGCACTTTTTTCTCGCTCTTTAAACTAAAAAAATCCCGAGCTATGTCTTGCTACTTGTTAAACTTGCTAAAGATGACCTGAGAATTCTTTTAGGTACTTTTTCTTGCTCGTTAAAACTGAAAAATCCTTAGCTTTGTTACTGAGCTCGTTAAAAATTCATGACAAAACACGAGTTTAGTCTGTCGCCTTGTACTCGTAACAAAATGAGGTCGACATCTATTAAAAATAGGTTTGTCTTTATCTGGGTTCAATAGATTAAAATATGGAAAAGTAACTGATCTGGGTATATTATTAACCTTTTTTCGCACCCAGTTAACAACTATGACAAAGGGACCACCATGGAGTCGCTCTTTACGATCTTTTCAGATTCTCTAAAGATGAAAAGACCACCGAGTTGTCTAGTCTGGACTCTTTAAAAACACGGACAAGATATAGAGTCGTTCTTTTTATGATACTTTTCAGACTCGTAAAACATGAAAAAATCGACGAGTTTTCCTATCTGGACTCATTAAACTAATCAGATAGGGCAAAGAGTCGTTCTTTTTGTGATCATTTTCAGACTCTTTAAACATGAGAAGATCGATGAGTTTACCCGTCTGGACTCATTAAAAAATCAAACGGGGAAAGTGGAAAATACAACTATATTCCGTATTTGAAAACGTGGTTTGGCAACAATCGTTCCCTTGAACATGGCACTCCCTCAGATAAACCTTTATTTTGATAGCCTCTCAATATGAACCCTACCAACCTATGATTTTTTAGCCTATAGAGGTTGATGTAATTGCATCTCCTTATCTTAAACACTCTGTAGTGTTCATGAGTCTAGTGTTGTCTAGTTAAAACCATTGTCGTGCCTTCTATTGTTCAAGGGTCCCCATTTGTTTCCTCTGTCAACCAATCCTACATATCCTTTCATCCTGCCCTCCACTGTTTAGACCCAAAAGCTCAAAAGATTCCTCAAAAAGAAAAATCATTCTTGTCGGGTTTCATGTCGACTGATGTAGGACACGTCATTGGCTACCTTTCGACAGGTTTCTTCCTATCGACTTCAACACTCTATCTAGGAAGATAACCCAGAAAAAAATTCGGTGCCTTGGTACTTGTAGACACTAGTGTCAGGTTACCTTGTGCTTGATCACGGGTTTTCATTATTGGCTCCTGTTTAAGCGATTCTATGAGTGTTCGACGACAAATAAATTTTTCACACTCACTAGTTTGCACTGTGCATCTTGGAGACCATCACCATTATCAGTGGCCTTCCTCGCATCTGTTAACGGTCTCCATTATTTACTGGTAATCAGATGATTTCGTGCATGTTCGACGTCAACACATCTTATCACATGTACCGATCTATGCTGTTCATTGAAGCAGGAATCAAGACCTTGGGTAGAGGCTTACATCATTCAGCCTTGTTTCCTCTCCCAAGCTGCGGATATTGTTCTTTGGAGACAGCTATTTCAGGATGATCTATGATGACACTGGATGCGCCCTGTGCCATATTGGCGGCCAGCCTTGTTATATCTCAGATGAGAAAATTGTCTGACATAGCTACTGAGCATGGGAATGCTCAACTTACGACACGATTTTAGCAGTTTATATATTTGTATCTGTGTTGTATCAGGTTTTCCTTGCCACCCGAAACTTCTCTCTCTCTCTACAAAGATTTTGACAGCAAATTACAGTGTTTTTCATAAAGTATTTCGGCCATCGTCTCTGCCTTTGATCTCATACTTTAAGGGGCATTTGTTATAGGAAAAATTGACCTCCTCATCAACTCAGAGGTGAAATACAAGATGACTAAAGCAAAGACCACAATTGCAGGCCTGTAATCCACACTAACGCTCTCTATACACTATCAACCTGCTTTATAAAGCTTGTTACCAAGCATAAAGGAGCGTTAGTCACCCTGCTAACTCATGTTGTTAGACTAGGGGAGCATTGGTGAACCTAAGGGAAGTTCTGAAGCTCAAGCCAATGAATCTACTCATAAATATCTAGATATTAAATCCCTAAATTTGCTCAAGAAAAGCAAGGAAACTCCAAAAATCAAGATATTTGGAGAAATTCCATTCTGAGAATGAAGGCAAATGGGAAAAATCTTGTAAATAGGGCAGTTTCATGGCTTTTTCCCTAATGAACTCTAGGAGGAACTTGGTAGCCCTAATTCGATTGCTACATAAGCAGCGAGAGGGTCATTACAAAAGGGGTCAGAGCATTTCGAAGGATAGCCCATAGAGCTATTGTGACCTGTCATATTCTTGAAGAAGCTAGCTGAAAGAGGGAAAGAGAGAGGAAGAAGGGGTAAGGAAGGTTGATACAACGGATGGTTGTAATCACTCTTCCATTCTGAATATAGAACTGCAGTTGTGTTCCCTACTCCAAAGTGTCGGTGATATTGTTCATTTATTTGTTCATTCTGATGCTTGTCAAGATGAGTAGTTAAGTTATACACTAATACATGTTTGTTATGGATTCTTACATTAGTTTTCAAGAGTGTATGTTGTGATTGGTTTGCCTTGTCCTTTGTGTAGAAATTGTCTTGGAGCCGGCCTTGAAGGAGTTCTTCTTGCTGCATAGAGATCCCCATGCAAATCTAGAAGGAACCGAAGGTGATCTTCTTTCCATACCTTGTCAATTTATGTTTGATAGATGAACATGTGTGTAACTTGGTAGTTTTTGCAGATAATCTTACAGTCTGTCGAAGGTCTCGGGAAGATGTTTGAGGGTAGTTTTTATCCCATACATTTTACCCCATAGCACCTGCGATGAGTCGCTTCTTGTCGACATCAACTCATTATCCAAGAAGTTGACTTATAAACACCCTTTCAGTGCTTTGAAGCTTGCATACATCAATGGTAAGTTTCTCTCTTCCGTCAACATGTTGACATCAATGGCCTTCGATCGAAAGATTTTTTCCATGGTGTTAAACATCGAATCATCTATTCACACCACGTGAAATGTACTACAGTACCTTGAGGATCATCATCATTATCAGTGATGCCTCTCGCATCTGTTAACAACTTGCATCATTGGCTGGTAAGTAGACGATATCTCTCCATGTTCGATCTCAGAACATCTTTTCACATGGTTTGACTTGTACATTGAGTGAAGATTGAACGACTTTGAAGACCCCAGATCTAGTTTCATCCATCCAGGCTGCGATATATTCAGGAGCACAAAAACGTCAAATGTACAAAGGCCTTACACAAATGATTATCCTAATCATGGATTACAAGTCTATATCTGCAGACGATTGTCTGATCTATGTGCATGTAATGAAAGTTTACAAGCTAAGTATGGGAATGCCTCCCTCAGCTAATTCATGAGAAAATCATATTATCATGATGTATTGTATTGTAATTGATGCAGGTCACCTTCCAGTTCGAAACTTCCGGTCCTCGTGATAAAGCATTTCACCCAACATGAACATTTATGACCTCGTGCTTTAGGGGGAGCCAGTTATAGACATATTTGGGCACATTAACCCCAAAATCACGTGTCGATGATATGAGGGTTCATCAACCCCTAAAATAGTTGTTTTATGCCCTAAAGGAACTTCATCACCTGAATACCCCATGCCCCAAAACGTTCCGTCTCAAAAATCATCTAGAAAGTGCCTAAAATGAATCATTGCTGAAAGCCCTGTGTTAGGGTTCTATGCATCTCAGGTGCTGCACTATCAAAGTGAGATGCATCATAGTTTGGTCCTCTAGAAGGTGTGATTGGCAAGGTAGGACAAAATTTCGGGAGAGTTTGAGAGTTGGTTGCTCATGGAAACTTCTAGAAACTTCTCCAATTCCACCTGCCCCTTTGAGTTCGCCCAAGGATGACTAAGGGAACTAGGAAACCATCTCCAATTCCCCTCTTTCATGGAACCAATTCCTAAATATAGAAAGGAATTCATCATCCCCATGGATGACTCAAGCCCTTGCATTGATCTATAAAAGGATCTCTCATCCAAGAGATCAGGAGGCTGAATTATTCTGAGTTCTAAGGAAGTGCTGCTAGTTTTAGTATTGAGGTGAGAGAATTGTGTTATTGTTGGTGTGTTCTTGTTGGTTCATGAGGTGAAGAAGGCTTGAAGCTAGGAGGATGGTGCTAGATCAGACTTCTTATGGGTTTTAATTCTCCTTGTTATAAATAAAGTTCTTCAAGATTTTTCCCAATTGTTTGTGTTAACTATAAATGCATTCATTTGTTCATTATATTTCTGATTTTATGATGCTTATGCTGTGATTAATCATTATGCTTTGACATGTCTTTGTTTCTGTAGATGTACAGGTACTCTCCAAGTGTGTTAAGTACGAGGAGGAGTTACAAGATCGGCCAAAGGAGAGGGAGATCAAGAGAGGAATCAAGCGAAAGTTACAGGTTGGTCTTTCATAATCTTTTTCTTATCTATCAGTCATAGGAAAGATATTGAATTGCTTTGACTGTTGTTTCTAGGTTAGCTACCAAACCTAGAGGGCTAGCATTTCTTAGAGATACTAGTTTTCCCATAAACACATAGATATTTTGAAGTAGGCATATTGTCTACTAACGAATATTCTGTAATTTTCCTCCACCATCCTTATAGAAATTATGGTGTAGAGTTGTAACCACTCATGAAGTTTTAATCAAAATCATAAGACACAAGCCTACTCTACTGCTCTCTAGAAGTTAATTCACAATTTAGAACCAAAATTTCATACATGCAATAAGGAATAACACACACTCACACAAATTTTTTCCTAAGGAAAACAATATGCTTAAAACCCTAATGTCTGTTTGCATTAATATGATCAATAGAAATGCATTGCAATTTATTTTCTCAACTGAGCACAACCTACAAGTGAATAACCTGTCTCTCTCCTCACTGAGAAGCTCTAAGCTAGACTTAGTAAATTTCTACCTCTGCATGAGCCCATATTTCCTTGCACAATTCCTTGAGAAATTAGGCCCCTATTATTTAGGAATTTTTACAAAATGGATTGCGAAATTCCCAAGGTTGATCATTTGACTATATGCAACACTTGTACACTCAAGGCTAGTCTACAGTTGATGTTACACTACCTTGGAATCTCCACCACATCTCGGGAACTTGAATTCTCCATGCATTATCTATTTTAGGTTGATTAATTAGTTAACTGGATGATCACTGAATTTGACTGAAGTCCCACTACACAATTGGCCTTCCACTAGTTCCTCAAACAGTTGGAACTAGTTCAACTGAAAATAACTTGAGATAACTGACTTTGATTGCTACAAATTAACAATCATACATGCTTAACTGAACTCTAACTCCTCCAACTTGAATTTACTGTGTAAACCAGGTGACACAAGCCATGTCACACAAGTTAACTGCATCCAAGCTGTGGTTGATGTGGAAATTCAATTTTTCTCAATTTAATCAAGGAAAAATCAAATTGAGAATTTCTTGCTACCATTTTTAAGACTCCCTCTTTGCAAGAAAGGGATTATCAACCACCCCTATCCTGCACCTAAGGAATTCGAACTTCCCTCTTGACAAAGCTTTTGTCAAAATGTCAACATCTTACTCCTCTATTAGAATGGAGTGTAGCAACATCATCTGCCTATAGACACAGTCTCGTAAATGGTGATATTGGATATCTATATGCTTGGATTGATCATGAAATATAGGATTCTCAGAGAGATTGATGCAACTCTAATTATCATAATTGGATCCATCATCTGACCAAATAGTTCATCAAGTATCTTTCTCATCCATATCGCTCACATGTTTCTTGACTTGCAGCCATCTATTATGCTTCTGTCTAGCTGAGCACCACAGATCTTTGCTTCTTGTCGTACCATGAAACAACTACAAAACCAACACTAAAAATTACACTTGATGTACTCTTTCGTTCTAATGGACTTCGTGCCCAACTTGCATCTGTGAAGCCTCACAACTTCACTTCCTATACTCATCTATACCATAGTCCAAACTAGGCAGTGCCTATGAGGTATCGTAAAACATGCTTAGTTGCCTTCCAAAATAGTTTGGTTGACCTAACCATAGCGTGTCTTAGCTCGTTGAATGCACATCACATATCTGGTCATGTGTTCACAAGATACATGAGTGGACCCACTAGCTGTCGATAAATGGTAGCATCCACTTCACCTGAAGTGGCATCCTCCTTCCTTTAGTTGTTCATTAGAGGTGTTTCCATGGGTTTACAACTATCCATGTAGAATCTCTGCAGTATCTCATTTTCATACTTGCCTTGAGAGGCAAATAATTACCCATCACCTTGTCATACTTCCAAATCGAGAAAGCCCAAACCGGTGAGATAACCATTGATCTTGGTGTACCAAGCACGAGGTGCTTGCTTGAGATCATATAGTGCTCACTTGAGTCTGCACACATGAGACTCTTGATCAAATGTCTCAAAACATTTTTGTTACTCTGTGTACACCTCCTCCTTAATAACTCCATTCAAAAATGTTGTTTTTACACCCATCTGGTGGATATTCCACCCCATCTGTGTAGCGAGACCAAGAATTGATCTAATGGATGAGTACCTTACTACAAGAGAAAATGTCTCCTCATAGTCAATTCCCTCAACTTGAGAGTACCCCGTGGCCACAAATCTAGCATTATACTTCCCTATTCTTCCATTTGTTGCCTACTTCACCTTGAATATCCATCTCAAACCCATTATTGATTTATATGTTGTTCTTGGGATCCTTTTCCAAACACGGTTCTTTGTAATGGATCCATACTCCTCAACCATTGCATCAACCCATACAGGTTTCTCTATTTATTGCTCAAAATATGATGGCTCAATCTCTATAAGCTTACTCATAAGAGCCATGTTGCTAGTGTACCTCTCAGGTTACCTCCTTTGCTTATGCAAATTTGAAGCATATCCCACATTCTCCCTCGCATCCTGAACATGTCTATCAACTTCCTTAGTTATTTTTCTACCTTCTCTAGAGGTTTTGCTTTAGTGAATGTCTCCACTCTCTACTTCACAATTTATGGTTTCTCTACAACTTCCTGAGGTTCCTCTTTTTGAGCTAAAATCTCATCTTTTGGTGGCATCTAAAGCTCCCTCTCAAGAGAGCACCACATAGATTTCTCCTCATCAAAATTTACATCCCTTCACACAACTATCATTATGAGTGATGGCAAGTACAAATGTTAGTTGTGGGGAGTTTTTGTGTAACCCACAAATGCCTCGAATTTTTCTTTCGACTAAAGCTTATTCCTTTATTCTTTGGATACATGGCAGTAAACAGAGGCTCCAAAAATATTGAAGTGTGACACATCCGGCTTTCTTTCCGAGAAAGCCTCCTCCATTGTAATATCATGTGAAGAATCCGATGAGAACTTCAGTTCTGCAAAAAAACTAGTTGTCTTGAATGCCTCAACCCACAAATGTAGAGGTAGGCCTTGGTAATGCAACATCACCCTTGTTGCACCCAAAATGCTATGGATATTTCTCTCAACCACCCCAATCTGATGTGGGTTGTGGGGTGTTGTCAACTCTCATCAAATGCCTTCTTTCGCACATAAACTTTTAAATTCATTCAACACATACTCACCTCCATTATTGCTCTACAGAGCCTTCACCTTCTTGTTGGTTTCTTTCTCAAAAGTGCCTTGAATTCTATGAACTTGGAGAATGTCCCATCTTTCTTCCGCATGAAGAGATCTAACACTTATGTGAGAAGTCATCAATAAAAGGGACAAAATATTTGTGTCAGGTAGTGGAGGCTATAAAGAAAGGTCCACAGACATCAAAGTGGATCCTTTCTTGGACTGCATGTGCTTTGTTGTCTCGATCATGAAATGCGGATTTTATGTACTTCCCTAATGTACATCCTATGCATACATCCTGCTACTCAAGTGCTCCTTTAGGGAGGCTAGTGGATATTTGTTGTATAATATTCGAGGTGCCATGATGCAAATGGCCAAGGCTTATGTGCTAAAGTTCACCTACATCATGGCCATGCACTTTCTCTTCCTTAGTTTTTAATGCAACACAATCTTTCACACCTAACTTATAGATTCTTCACACAAACCTTGATCTTCTTCACCTATCTCATGGCTATGTGTCTGAGGAATGTTTTTACTTTGTTGAAGATCACGTCATAACCACGGTCTTCCAAAACTGCAACAGAGACGAGATTTTTCTTTAGGCCTAGAAAAAACATGACATCCGTGAGCCTAAGAGAGGAGCCTGACTCCCTCTAAAAGTTGACAGTACGAATACTAGTCATGTTGTACGTTCTGTCATCCCCTAGCTTGGTGTGCATATGGAGATCTTTCTCCTCCAAGTCACTGAAAAGTCTCTACACCCTATCATGTGGAACAATGCACATGAGTCCTAGTACCACACACTCCCCATCACTATGTTGGACATGCATGCGATAAGGGTAAAGTCAAGGTCGAACTATGAATCCAAGGCTTCACCCACTGCTCCTAAGGTCTTCTCACTTGCCTCTTTCTATGGGCACTTCGTGGCGTAGTGCTCATATTCATGACAATGGAAGCATTTAATTTTTGACAAATCTTTCTTCTTTCTCCCTTGGTTGGATTCTGGTTTGGTTTGAGATTTCTTCCCCTTTTCCCTTCTTTCCCTTTCCAACCAATGCAAATTTTTCTTCATCCTTGCCCTTGGATGAGGTCCCATCTCTAGTATTCTGCCTTATTTCCTCTTGTACCAAATCGTACCATAAGTGTTCCCAATTTGGTAGTTTCTTCCTCCTGTTCACTTAATATTGATAGGTATGCCAACTCTTGGGAAGGCCCAGAAGGGATATTATTACCAAGTCATCCTTTGAAAGAGTAACACCAACTCATGAACTTGAAGATGTATTATCAAGTCATCTACATATAAGCACACAATTATTATATCATTACCATTTGACTTGATATATAATGTGTGTTCATTTTCACTTCTATTAAACCCATTTTTCAAAAAATAAGTGTCAATTCTACTGTACCATGCTCTTGGTGCTTGTTTAAGCCCATAAAGAGCCTTTTTCTATTTGTAGACTTTGTATTCATTTTCTGCTTCTTCATATCCTTGGGGCTAGTGAGCATATACATCTTCTTTCAACTCACCATTTAGAAAGGTTGATTTAACATCAAATTGATAAATTAACCATTTATATTGTGCTACCAATGCTAAAAAAGTTCTAATTGTATCAAATCTTGCAACAAGAGAATATGTTTCATTGTAGTCAATACGTGGTTGTTGAGCATATCCCTTTGCTACTAACCTTGTTTTATGCCTTTGTATTGATACCAATGGATTAGTCAGATAGTGGATAATGAAATTAGAAATATGTGGGCTATATAATAATGTATTCATTGATCCTATGGAGATGAGATTCCAATGAGATTTCATCTCATGGATTGAGAATCAGTCTCTCTTATATTTGTTTGTTGGTTTTGTTTATGTTTTCATATGCATGCTCTTGCTAGATTTAACATGGTATCAGAGCTAGGTTAAGAGAGTTGATTTATATGTAAAGTGTGTGTTGTTGGCAGGAGGTTTCAAAAGTTTGTGAAAGCCATTTGCAAGAGTTTTCATAATTTTGTGAAACCTGTGCAGAAGAAAGTTATTGGTAGGAGTGCATACCAGTTAGCAGCAATGGCCAAAAATATGAATATTTCTCAGCCACAAATACCAATGTTTAAAGGTAAGAACTTTGGCTTTTGGAGCATTAAGATGAAAACATTGTTTCTCTCACAAGATTTGTGTGATTTCGTAGAGAATGGATATACAGAACTAGATGCTCACACACTTGCCCCCTGGACTCAAGACCGAAGAACCAGCTAAAGGAAAATCGTAAGAAACATTTAAAGGCTCTCTTCCTAATCCAGCAAGAAGTGCATGATTCTATTTTTCCCAGACTAGCTGGAGTAACAAAATCAAAGGAGGCATGGGATGCTTTGCAGCAAGCATATCAAGGAAGTGATAAGGTAAAAATTGTTAAGTTGCAGTCATTAAGAAGAGAATTTGAAACCTTGTGCATGCAAAACTCTAAATTTATTCAAGATTTTCTCACTAGAGTGATGGGTATAGTGAATGAAATCAGGTCTTATGGAGAAGATTTAAAAGATCAAAAAATTGTTGAGAATATTTTAAGAAGTTTGCCTGCAAAATTTGATGGGGTTGTTGTTGCTATTGAGGAATCTAAGGATCTAACTCAGTTGTCTATGAATGAGCTAGTGGGGTCTCTTCAATCTCATGAGCAAAGAATCAATAGATCTTCTGAAAAATCTATTGAGAAAGTCTTTCAAGCAAGAGGAAATATTTTCAAAGACAAAAGTGGTTCCTTTCATGAGGAAAGCCAAAACACTTTTGGAAGAGGAAGAGGAAGAGGAAAAACATACAAAGGAGGCAGAGGTCAAGGAATATTTTTTCTGCATACAACAAAGGAAGAGGTAATGATGAAAGTGATGGAGGTAAAAGATTTAATAAATCCCAAGTTCAGTGTTTTTATTCTAAAAGATTTGGCCATTATGAATGAAATTGTTGGAAAAAGAAAACACAACAAGCTATTTTTTCTAAAGAAAAAGAAGAGGTTGGCACTTTATTCTTGGCTTCTAATTCAACTAATAATGTTTCCAAAGAGGTTTGGCTTATGGATAGTGGTTGCAACAATCACATGACAGGAAACAAAGATGGCTTTGTAGAGATAGATGAATCTAAAAAATCTGATGTAATATTGGGAGATGACAACCCAATTGAAGCTGAAGGTAAGGGAACAATTTCTATGAAGACAAAAAAAGGAAAACCAAAGCACATTAATGATGTTTTATATGTTCCTGGTTTAGCACATAATTTGTTGAGTGTGGGGAAACTCCTTGAAAAGGTTTATTTAATTGTTTTCAAGGACAAGTGATGCATAATCCATGATAAAAATGATCGCAGTAAAATTATTACTAAGACTAATATGTTGTAAAATAGAACTTTTGCTTTCAGTCTCCCTTGTGAAGCAAGTACAACATTAAATGTTGCTTATGATGATAGTTCATGGCTATGGTACATAAGGTATGGGCATTTGAATATGAAAGGCTTGAAATTGTTATATAACAAGCAAATAGTCAAAGGGTTACCACTTATTGGTTCCACTGATAAAGTCTATGAAGGGTGTATTCTTGGTAAGCAACATAGAGATTCATTTCCAGTAGGAAAATCATGGAGAGCAAGTAAACCACTGGAACTAGTGCATGCAGATATATGTGGTCCTATGCAAACCTTGTCTCTAAAAAAAAATAAGTATTTCATTATTTTTTTGGATGATTTTAGTAGTAGAACATGGGTATATTTCATTAAAGAAAAATTTGATGCATTTGTCATATTTAAACAATTTAAAGCTCTTGTCGAAAAGTAAAGTGGTTATTGTCTAAAAACATTACACACAGATAGAGGGGGAGAATTCACTTCTAATACGTTTGATTCTTATTGTAAAATTAATGGAATTCAAAGGCAATTGACAGCTAGTTATACTCCCCAACAGAATGGCGTTGCTAAATGTAAGAATAGAACAATTGTTGAGATGGCTAGGAGCATGATGAAAGGAAAAAACCTTCCAAACATTTTTTGGGTTGAAGTTGTAGCTACATCTATTTATTTGCTTAATAGATGCCCAACAAGAAGTGTGCAAAATATTACCCCTTATGAAGCATGGTGTGGAATAAAGCCCAATATTTCTCATTTAAGAGTCTTTGGTTGCATTTCCTATGCTCATGTTCCTACTGAAAAGAGAAGAAAGCTTGATGATAAAAGTGTGAAATGCATTTTTATTGGATATTGTGAGGAAACCAAAGGTTATAGATTGTACAATATACAAAGTGAAAAATTAATAATTAGTTGTGATGTGTTATTTGATAAGAAAGAAGAATGGCAGTGGAATCATGATGTGCAGCAACAAACTCCAAGTATTGTTGTACAAGAAGATGAATCTTTTCTTTCTGTAAATCCATCCAGCAATCAAAATACTTCAGAGGCCACATCCACTCCATCATATTCTACTACTTCAAGTCCTATATCAAGTCCAAGTCCTCCTCCAAAAAGGACAAAATCTTTAAATGAAATTTATGGCTATACTAATTTTTCTTTGATGTCTCAGATTGAAGCAGAACCAAGATGTTTTGAAGATGCAGTAAAGGAGTTAGTTTGGTGCAAAGCAATGGATGAAGAGATGGAAACAATTAAAAAGAATGCAACATGGGAGCTTGTGGATCCTCCTATTGAAAAAGAAGTCATTGGGGTGAAATGGTTGTATCAAACCAAGTATGTAGTTGATGGATCAATACAAAGGCACAAAGCAAGGTTAGTAACAAAGCGATATGCTCAACAACCAGGTATTGACTACAATAAAACATATCCTCCTGTTGCAAGATTTGATACAATCAAAACGGTTTTGGCATTGGAAGCACAATATCAATGGTTAGTTTATCAATTTGATGTTAAATCAACCTTTCTAAATGGTGAGTTGAAAGAAGATGTATATGTTCACCAGCCCCAAGGATATGAGGAAGCAGAAAATGAATACATTATTATATAGCCCACATATTTCTAATTTCACTATCCATTATCTGACTAATCTACTATCCCTAATAATTTGTTGAATGATAACTCACTACATCTATAAATTTGTTGTCCTAATTCTGATAACTCAGAACACAAAATTTGTTGGCTAATTTGTCAGCAATTACATAGCTTTATTTCAAGCATTATCCTCGACAAATTTAAACCCCAGCTCTTTCATTTTTTAAAAGAGTTCTTTCATTTTTTAAAAGAGGATAATAGATCCATCTAAATGGATTGGAATAAATAAAATAGCGCACTTCGAAATTCAGATTTGATTTCAATTCAAATGGGTATTCAACATTAATGTCGCCTCGATTACGTACTTTATGATGACACACATTATTTATTGGCAATATCATGTATGCTATGGCCATGACCCGCATTATTCTCAGTACTATATGGTTATGGAGTAGTCAACAGAAATAATCTTGGCCATGGTCGTGTTATTTGTTTTACCTAGAAACAGGGGAGATGAGATTCCCCATATTGAGGCGATTAAAACTCATTGTTAGGGTATTGTTTATGGTACTTTTAAGGTGTAATAAATATTCTATAACATAGGAAATATGGTTTGTCTCTCGGTCTAGTCTCATGACGCGGTTATGTTGTATGTCTGATGACGTGATTATGATGTATATGTCTAATGTATGTACCACTTTGTGAATTAAGCCGGAAGGGGGCTTCTTCTAGGGTTTCACACCCCTTTAAAAATACCACTTGTTTGGTTAATTTTCATGTTTTCCATTCACATTAGGGTTTAAATGTGTCAATTTTGGCATAGTTGTTTACCATTAAACCATTTCTAACTAGTTCTAATTGCATCGATGATGACAGTTCTGAGTGTGCTCCCAGCGGGTTCACTTAAAGCGAGTCAAGCGAACACCATGGGCATATTTTCAAGGAGGATCGTCCACAATGTGTGTGTAAGGAATTTGGAGAATATAACTCTGATATTTATGTCACTAGTAGGGATCAATTCATAGGGTGAAGGATAATTTTGGTCATTTATTTAGATAAGATAAATGTATTAATGTCTATCAGACGACCGCAAAAATAATTCAATGGGATTTGGTGGAGAAAGGTTTATATTTGATACATGGTTTCCATGTAACTTTACCCTTTTGTGGAGCGTATGCAATAATCAACGATCCTTTTTGTAGGTGGACATTTTATGTATATATTTAGTAGTCAAATCAGAATCATGTTCAGAATGAAATAATGACAGCTTGTTGGCAAATATAATTTCAAAGAGGTTCGTTATATTACATATAGAGAGAAGGGTTATTTTTATAGGGTGACACATTATTACAAAAGGGTGGTTAGGCCACTTATTTGAATGTAGTGGTGTTGCAACAATAATGGGCTAGTGACAAGCATTTATAGGTGGAGCATGTCCACCTAGGTTTGAACCTGCTATATGTATGTATGTATGTATGTATGTATGTATTGAGGAGAGGTTTCTATTATAAATTGACACACTATTGCATGATAGGGTGTCTAGGCTGCTAATCTGAATGTAGTGGCATTGTTATAACAATGAGCTAGCGACAAGCATTTAGGGGTGCACATATGCACCTAGATTTGAATCTAGGTCGTTGTGGCAACAACCACTCCAAGTCACTACTATGCCACAACTCAATAAGAAATATATACCATACACAAAAATATTTGAGCCTGGGTGGTCATGGTAGCAACCACTCCAAGTCATTGCTAGATGATAACTTGAGAGATCTCTCTCTCACACACACAAAACAATAATGAAAGGTAATTAGAAGGTATATTTGTTTGTTTGAAATTTTGGCACTTCAATACACTTAAATAGTTAATGTTAAGACTTGTGAAAACATTATGGGAAAATGGCTATTAGTACAGTAAAAAAGTTGATAAAGAGGTCTAGATTATTATCAACTGTAATATTGGTGCAAATTTAGGATTTCATGACTATTACAATCAACACCAAATAATACAAGTGGTATTAGTGGATTTGTCATTGTATCACTAAACAAAGTTACTAATCAAATGAGAACTATTACCTCAAAATGAGAACTCTAGCCAAAATACCCCAAAAAAACATGAAAAACATGCTAAAAAAGAAAAGTGTTGATGCCGGAATAACGAAAAGAAATGGGAGTAAATTTTCAACATTTTTTAAAAATAACAATAAAAACCAATTTGTTTTGTGCAAAAGACACCGTGAAAATTAAAAGTGTTGATGCTGGCAAAATATCTTTTTTTGAGGTAAATTTTCAACATTCTTTAATAATGATGTTAAAGATAAAATATCATGACTCCGAAAAACTTTAAAGTTCCAATGGTTTCAAGCATGACACCAAAGATAAATTATCACGTCTTTGAAAAGCCTTAAAATTCCAATGATTTTTAGTCATGACATTAAATATAAAATATCACATCTTTGAAAAACCACAAAATACCAACAATTTCCAGTCATGGTGCTAAAGAAAAAATACTTTTAATTATTTTCAACCATAGCATTAAAAATAAAATATCATGACTTAGAAAAACATTAAAATGTTGACAATTTTTCAACCATGGAATTAAAATCAAATATTATGACTACAAAAAAACTTTAAGTTTTCAAAATATTTCAATCATGATGGAAAAATTGTATAACTAAAAAAACTTTAAAAATGAATACCTGAATGAAAGAGTCATTATATCACGAGTAATTTCTTTTTTAAATGATAAATGTATAGCGATTTTAAAATCTTAGCCTACAACTTGACACATTGCAACAAAAATTTAAAAATCAAGACAACTTGACACATCGCAACAGAAATTTGAAAACCAAGACAACTTCACACATTACAACAAAAATTTAAAAATCAAGACAACTTGACACATTGCAACAAAAATTTAAAAATCAATCATCAAATTTACACGTAGTGTAGGTGAACTCGAGCCATTATAATGAAAACTTAACGACCAACCATTAAATTGATACATTGTGGTGGCAAACTCACTTCACTATAACGAAAACTTTAAAATCAATTATTAAATGGCACATAATCGGATCGGATTGCTAGTCAAACATCGACAAGGACACTACATAAAGAAAATAAAAAATAAAACACAAAAAGTTAAAATAAAAAAAACAACAACATACAAAACAAAACAAATTAAATATAAAATAATTCAATTATAAAATAAAAAAAAAAAAAAAAGAAAGAAGACAAAATTTCAAAAACTAAATTAATTGTATATATCTATAATATATTTCAAAAAACACCTAATTTAAGAAAAAAATTTACCCAAAAAAATATCAAAATATTTTTTCTAAGCTCAATTAAAAAAAAATATTTATTAAATTATAAATTATAAAAACCATACAAATATAAAATACAAAAAATATTACAAATAACAAAATAATAATAATAATTATAAAAATTAATTTTTTTTTCGTGAGCTGCCTAGGTCGATTCCGAGAATCGACCTAGGCTGCTTAGGAAAAAATGTTTGTGCTCTGGTCAACCTAGGTCCATTCGAGGAATCCACTTTCCACCGAGGGGCGTAGGACCTTGAGGCCTTGCGGCCAAGACCCTGCACCACCCAAGCCTAAGGCACCACAGCCCTGTGCTGCCCAAGCCCGAGGCCGTGTGGCTCTGGGCAGCACTTCAATTCCCATAATCAACCTAGGTCACTTAGGGCACAAAAATTGTGCTCTCGGTGACCTAGAACGATTCCAGGAATCGACTTAGGCCACTAAGGGCACAAAAATTGTGCCTTAGGCAGCTTCATTTGATTCCGAGAATCAACCTAGGCCACTCGAGGCAATTTTTTTTTTTTTTTCATTTTTTTTTTCTTTTGTTAAGATATTAATATATATTATGATATAATATATATATATAATATAATTTTTACTGTTTGGTTTTTTTTAATTTTAATTTTGTTTTTTAACTTTAAAAAAACAGGTTTTGATGTTTCTATTTTTTTGGGTTAATTTTTGAGTTTTTTCCTTAAATTATGTGTTTTTAATACACACACGTTAATTTTGTTTTTTTGTCGTTTTATATATATTATTATATATGAATTGTTTTCGGTCATGTTTATTGATTTTTTTTTATGTTTTATTACCAACATGAAAATCACCAACATTTAAAAAAATATATCTACATTTAATACATTAGAAAATTTAAAGTGTAAAAAATAGGCCCTCTAAATGAAAAGGGTTGATATTGCACCAACACTTTTCAAAATCAACATGAAAATCACTAACAATTTAAAAAAAATGTTCATACTTGATATATAAAAGAATTTAAAGGGTCAAAAATAAGTCCTAAAAAAAATGGGTTGATGCTGCATCAACACTTCTCAAAATTCACATGAAAATCCCTAACATTTAAAAAAAAAATGTTCATACTTCTCCAAAAAAAGTTGTATTTTAAATAACCACTTTTCAAAATCGGGTGATTTTTTTGCTACCTCAAAAAAATAGGTAATCGATAATTTTCTTATTTGATTATTAACCATATTAATACTTGTCTTATACAAATTTACACAATTTACAATATTACTTCCTCATATTTACATATTTCTCATATTAAATTTGCAACACGCATTAGACCTAGCTGCAATTTCAATACTAGCATAATCGTAAATGAATTCAAATAATTAATTAAGCATGTATGACTAACAATTCAACATAGAAGGAAATTGTAAATGTGCATTAAGAATATGATATTCTGATCAATGGCTTTGGATCTTAGGTTGTGTAGTTTAATGGCATACAACCTAATGGATGATGCAAGACAAGTTAGAGCTCTAGGGCACGTGCGCATACATGCTTTTCCTCTTCTACAACACTTCGACTCATTGATACAAGTAATTCTCATAACATCTTAATATCTAGTAATCTCTCATCATTCTCATTAGCCTTGACCAATAGAGAGGTTAGTGATTGATTTTGATCAATTCTTTGATCATCCTCTAAGTTGACTTATTAATTTTAGGTTTATATCTTAATGGTCGATTATATTGGTGCTCTAAATTTTGGTGATTAAATTTAATTAGATCATTGACCAAAGTTGATTAAATCATGGCTCTCAAATCTATTTGGTTGTCATATATCTTGCCATTTGTTATTCACAACTTCTTTGCATACTTAAATTTAGATAGGAAAATTCCTCTTGATTTATGCCAAAATTATATCCCGATATAATAGTGCAACACTCCAAGGTTTTTGATTTCAAGGGAATCAAATAGTTCTTCTTTCATTGCCTCTATTTCATCCTTATTTCTATTTGTGACAATTAAGTCATCAACATGTAATAAGACTAGTAGCAAAACTCCACTTTCGGTGGTCTTTGCAAGTTTAATGTTGAATCATTTCGCTTGTACCCATTTTCTTTGAAGTGTTCTTCAATCCACAAATACTAGGCGATGCCCTGGGTGCTTTCTTGAGTTTATATAGTGTTTTGTGAATTTATAGATAAAATTATCCATTCCAGGCTACATGAATCCAGGTAATCTCTCCTAATATATTTTTCATCATTCCACTTGTTAGATAATAATATATTTTTCATCATTCCACTTGTTAGATAAGCACTTGTGTGTGCCTTTGATGAAGTGTCTATCCAATAGAGCTAATATTGTTTGAATTGTGCTCATCTTCGAAACTAATGCAAAGGTCTCCTCACAATAAATATCTTCTAGCTATGCATAGCCTTGACTTTTGAATTGTCAACAATGTTTCATTTTCATGCACAATTCCATTAGATCTAGTGTTAAATATCCATTTACGTCCAATTTCCTTCTTGTCTACTTATAACTCAACCAAATTCCGTTTTCGGTTTGTTTACACATAATCCATTTTCATTTGAATAGGTTTGTGCTTTTAATCTTTCCCAATTGCTTCTTCAAAATAAGGAAGCTATGAATGCTCAAATGGAAAATAGAAAGTATATACTTGAAAGAAAAGTTTTGCTATACGCTTTCATATATAACCACTGTAGTACCAAGTGACCTAATTTAGTGTAAATATAAAATTAATTCAATTTTAAA